>WNWK01000971.1:120000-346810 GCA_009830355.1 Cherax destructor
TCAGCTTTACTGTTTTTGTCCCTTTGTTCAGCTTTACTGTTTTTGCCCCTTACATGGTTCAGCTTTACTGTTTTTGCCCCTTACATTGTTCAGCTATAATGTTTTTGCCCCTTACATTGTTCAGCTATATTGTTTTTGAAGAACTTTGGTATCTTTTCAGGACCTCTTAGTTTATAGTTGTGACTTCTTGTTTTCCATTGATATTCATAAAGCTTGTCTAAGAATTCCTATCCTCTAATAATTTTATATGTGGTTATCATGTCTCCTTTTCTCCTAGGAATTCAACTCTTTGTTTCAAAATTACTGTACATACAAAATATAAAGTAATTTTAAGGTTTCTGGGATGCACAACATTTCAGGCCACTTTTTATATTTTGTTACACAATCTATGTTCTTCATGTGGCCTATTTCATTTTCATTATCTGGCAGGTATCTACATCAAACAACTTCGTGCATCAATTACTTTGCTCACCTTGCTCAGTTCTTGTAGAAATTTGTAATAATTTTGGTTTCTTTGATGCCTATTGTTAGACTATATCACCCTGTAGACCTATTTATATGGTTTTATTTCTTCTGGCAAGTCTTTTTGTATAAATTAAAAACATAATTGGGGAAAGCACTAGTTTTTGGGCATCACACTTGATATTTCTCCATGTAGGTATTTTTTCATCTTATTCATATTTTTGGCATTCAGAAGAATTTCCCATTCACTGCAATAGTTTCTCTTTTATTCAAACTGTTTTTCTACTTGCCTGAACTATATGTTGAAACCGGATATAATTATAACCATAATTTTTAATAGGGTGGAGGGGTAAGCCAGTGGAAGGCCTCTGTCAGATGACCAAAAGCTCCAGTGGTGGGTCATCATATGACTAAGACCCACGTCAGGAAACACTTGTCCTGTTTCCTGACAGATCGTACCTAACCTAACCTACTTTCCTGATAAATCTTTCATGGGAAGCTCCAACAAAATTTTTCCTAAAGTCTAGCTAAATATAATCTGAGCCTGGCCCATGGCCGGGCTCCGGGAGTAGAAATTTTCCAATAATTTTACAATGGTCAGCAACATAGGTCTATATGAAGGATTTCCTTAAACCTTTTCCAAGTATCTGCACACTGCACCATATTCCATTTGTTTCCATAATAGAAGTGGATTATTATTATTATTATTATTATCAGGGAAGCACTAAACCCATAGAGGTCAATACAGCACATTTTAAAATCCATAGTATTATCTCCTGTTTTTCTTTTCATCCAATAGTAATATCTTTACTTCCTCTTTAGTTATTTTAATAACGTAACCTCCATAATAGTTTATTGTTTGTGATTCAAATTTAATACTAATAAAATATCCATCTTAGGATTAGTTTGCTCGAAATATATTGCATATTAGTGGCTTTCTTTTGTACCTGGTAATATTTTATTACACGTAAAACACCCACCAGTAGTTTTTTTTTTTTTTACATCTGCGGTATTTTATTGTCCCTGTTAATTAATGGTGCTAAAAAATTATTTATTTTTCTTGTACCTTTAAATGACCAGTAATGTTGACAGTATAATTAGTCTAAAATGCATGTGGGCAGTGGGTTGAATAACTTGAAATAGTGCCCATTACTTTGTAATGGGGTGGTTTACTGCATATGGCATCTACCTGATGTTTACCAGGCAGGAGTTTGTCTTTTAAGGTGTGGGTTGCTGTAAGCGTGTGTGTGTGTGCGCGCGTGTGTGTGTAAGTACATGCATAAATATACATACTGCATGTATACAGTGGTGGTCCTGGCAATTTTGGTGTCTTTGGCAAGATCATACAAAGGTGTTATACCCTCTGTCAATAGCACTTTCCCCCTCCCCCCTGGTGCTTGAACTCTGCCACAGTAATAGTCACCAAACACACACTGTCTTTAAATCATCAGGCAACTCATTAATTTATTCTGAGCTTCAAGGAAGAGCAAGCTATCTTCAGAAAAGAAAAAATGAGTGTGCTGTAATGCCCCTCACCACCAGTTGACACCCTCAGTGGCTGGCCATTCGCCGTATGCCCAAGAATACCACTGTATGTGTACTCCAATGAACGAGAACACAGGTGTATACAGTATAGTAAGCACAGATGCTCCTTGACTTATGATGGTTCGACTTACAATATTTTGACTTTACAATGGTGCAAAAGCAATTACTTTGGAAATAAAACTTAAGATAATTACCCAGCATGAAGGAGGCAAGTCCATAACTTGTATTCAATTATTTATTTGTCAATACTGGTTTAGTTACAGTAATTATTTGTTTATTTACTTATTGAGTGACGTAGTTATTTACTTATTTGTCATATTTGACTTGCGATATTTTCGACTTAATATGGGTTTGTCGGAACATAACCCCATTGTAAGTTGAGGGACACCTGTATTTTATATATACTTGTGTTACCTTCTAGTAGTCTGCAGTTTGTATTGCTATAGTATGCATTTTTATACATGTGTTTCAGAGGTGAGAATATTATATTAGAGAATGGCTTCCTAAATATAGTAATACTGGATTAAACGTCTGTTGTAAGGCCCAAGTTAATAATACTGAAATCTGCGTCCTTAAACATGCTAAATATCTAATAAGCTGATGTGTGAATCAGTAGGAAATGTACTCAAAGATTGTCACAGTGTACTAACATACCTCAGAGCTACATGTTAAACATGCTTTGTGCATACTATATATGATGTATAATGTTAGTTCAAAATACACAGTACTTAATATAAGGTTGGTACATTAGTCTCCATCATACACCTTAGACCAATGGAATGTTGTTCAGAATCTTGTAAATCCTCAGTGGGACAGGGGTTCAGTTCTGCATGATTGTTGCCTCTAGTCATTGTCCTTGTCAACAATCTGAGGGTCAGTTCAGTCCTGCTTAATTCCTGCTGCTTCTCATTTTAATCTGTTCATCTGACTAAAAAAAGTTCAGAAATAAGCTTTTTATCTTAACATACAGGCGTACCTCACTAATACAGCAGGTTACCGCTGTCATAAAGGAAATATCGCCTTAAATCGAATCACAGCCTTTTTTTCACTTGCAAGTGCATATTAAAGCCTAAAAACATGTTTACATTGTCATTTATTAAGTGCACAATAGGACTAGGCCTAAAAAAAATAAAGCAAAATCAAACCTAGATCATTTTTTTTAAATGGCTGAAAACCATCTTGAGAGCAAGGCAAGCTCTGAAAATAATAAACATGAATATAATTGAAAAGCTGAGATAGATAACAGCTCTTGGCTTGTAAATAGAGTTAGGAACCTTAACTTAACCTTGTAGAACCCTACGTTAAAAAGGGGGTGGGGGTGCTCTAAAGCAAGCACCATATTAATGAGGCATGCCTGTATTATTTTTGTATCATTCTTAATAAGACTCAGTCAGTGGTGTGCTGACAATTAATTTTCCTTTTACGTTTAATAATGTTCTTAACATATTTCTTAAAAACATCAGCTTTCAGAAGTCTGAACATTAGTAGTCTGTGGTATTATCTTGACATCTGAAGTGATAATGTCTTTTAGGGTGAGGTTTGTGGGTTAAAGAATGCCTATTATAATCACTGCTTGCTATACCAGGAGACTTGGTCTGAATTTCACTACTGGGCAGTTGGTGCCTCTATCTTGTGAATTATTTGAGGAATACTAAGCAGTCATCAAATGACAAAAATTGATCCAACAATTCCATTATCTACCAAAAAGCTTATTACTTCCACCAGTTCTTGAAGTCCTTCTTCAGTGTGGAGTTGACGATCAAAGAACCAAGTGCCAGACACAACAAATTTGTGTATTATAGTTATGAATGCGTGCAAGAAATTTTCCCCTAAATCACGCATCACATCAAAGTAAGAGATTTCCTCCACCTCGGATGCTGCCTCTTGGCGAAAGAGAACCTTATTAAAGGCATTGCAGTAATCATCACAGAGCTCCATATAACGGTCACGTAATGTGTCTCCTCTGAGTAGAGTGAGCCAGATCCATGCAGCATCACGGAGTGGTGGAGATTCCAGCTCTTGACTGCCTCTCAGTCTTATTACTATCATATCCTCCTCTTCCTCCAGTTCCTGTGATCTGATCCAAATATCTCCACCACATACGGGACCCACGCTGGGTACTCGACAGGTCTGCATGGCAGAGGCAAATTGCAGAAACTGTGTCAGTGTTGGAAGGTCAGAATGAAGCGCCTCCAAGCGTCGAACAGTCCTCTCATTACTACCAGAGTTCTTTAAATTATCCACCATAATTGATAAATTAGACTCGACAGTATGTAACTGTGATATTTGTGCCGTCCACTTATCCTTAACACAGCCTCGTGACACATGCCTACTACTGCCTGCCTCAACATATTCCTCAGTACCACATTCTCCTCCCTCTGCTCCGTCTATAGTAACAGATGCTGCTGATTGAAAATTGCTATCATTTCTTTTAATCTGAAATGGTGAGGTTGCATTAGAATTTTTGTTCTGTTTTGCCTGCTCTAGGAGTGTGAGAGCATGCAAGGTGGCAAGAGCACGTGTGACAGCAAGTGCATGTTCAGTAGTCAGTGTGGAATAAGGGTAGGGGATGAGACCACGGGAGATGAGATCAGCGTAATTGGCCTGGATGAAGGTGACAACACCGCCTCGGTACAGCAGTGCGTGTTCTGGGGTGTTCCCTTCACCGACTTCTGGACCCACGAAGCACTCTGCTCCACACAGTGTGTCTGGACCAACCATGCCAATCATGTTGCCTGCAAAATAAATGTATTATATTAGTAATGCAATAAGATCACAGTAAACAGATGATAGCACAGTATTGTTTAAAAAATTTGGGTCTACTGTTTGAAAAGTTTTTTTAAAAAAAATATAGTGTAGTAATTCAATACAAAATAATAGTTAAAAATTACAAGTTTATTAAAGTATGATGTAGACTAGCCATTGCTGGTTGTGAAGGTGACCCCATAACAGTTCAAGCTTTTAAGGCCACAAAAATGTAGGTTTGCCACTGCTTCCAAGCGCTTTCATGATTTCTCACATTATTAGTGATGTGACAGCAATAATAATAGAGTTGAGCATTATTATATAAAGTACAGTGCTAATGAACAAGGTAGTCAGAATTTCTATACATATTTTTAATAGAAATAATTGTGGTAAAATAATAGGTTATTAAACATGAGGTTTCTGTTACATGCATATCAGAGGTGGAATATACAGACATGTTAACAAGACAGTATATATACAGTTTATGGCATTTTCTCAATAAAATGCCATAAACTGCATATTGTCTTCTTAACATTGTATTGTGTATCTGAAAAAAGTCTTGGATTTATAATAAATGTCACAATATGGAAATTTCCTTGTTACAAGGACCCCAATGAAAATGTTAATTTGTCTGACATTTTTGGGTTATCCTAGGTAATTTACACTTGTTATTAGGTATGATAATTGTACTTCTCTGTACCTGTGCCTAAATATTTACTTACTAACCAGAGCTTGATAATGTTTCACAACTTTGGTCCTTTATAAGCATTAATTTGAATATATGTATATTTGAATGGTGAGAAGGTGTATTGAGTTTGAATGAAAGAATACTTCCTGTGACTAGCCAGGGTTTATTGACAACAAATGTTAATGTCCTGACATGTCAGTTTTGCTCAGCCCTAACTGTTGACAACCTGGTATAATTTATGACTTGCAAAATTGTAATGACACAATTTGCAAACAAACCATACCACGGGTGGGGATTAAACTTTTAAATTTTATTGTAGCCAACTGGCCCAGTGGCTTACGCGCTGGCCTGGAGTTTTACCACTCACTCCCCATGAGTTCTAATCCCACCCGTGGTATGGTTTGGTGTAAAACGTATATTATTGAGAAGTCGTAGTTAAAGACACATGAAGACACTTAGGACATTTTATTATGGAAATAATCCGGTTCTGGGACCTTCTTCATTCCATAAGTGAAGTACCAGTAGGTCTCAGGACCAAAATATTTCCGTTCTCCCCACAAGGGTGCTTGTTTCACTAACAACCCAGCATCTCTCTTGGCATAAATTGTGGAGATATTTTCCCCTTTCGTTTGAATTTGCTCACAATCCTGGCCGGTGACCTGGAACGTTTCATAGACGTGGATTACAGAAAGTGAAATACAGTAAGTCCTTAACTGACAAACACATTGAGAATATTCTGTATTGTGTATAATATCATTATTATATTATTGTGTATAATATCATTATTATATTATTGTGTATAATATCATTATTATACACAATACAGAAGGTCCCCAATGTGTTTGTAAGTTGAAGACATCCTGTAATGTATTTTGACTAGTTACTTGTGTTAAGGTTTATGTAGAGTGAGAGTGGACTGGACATGAGAGTACCAAGTTGGCGTTGATAATATAAAAAGTAATGTTAGAAAAGGTTGTTCAAACGCTGAATAACCACCGGGTTTCAGTGCTTTGTAAATACAATAGAGCATCATCTTGTGGCAGTCCTCTCTCAGCTTTATCTTAAGTTAATATGAACAAAATAATTCTTTATGAATCAAGAGAAAAATTAAAATATAATTAATCAAGAATTGTATGAGGTGCCACAGGCAGGTGAACATTGTCTCCTCCTACCAATATATTAATGGTATACAATACTGGGTATACAATACTGGTATACAATACTGGTATTGCATTCCCTGGTACTGCATGCCCTGGTATTGGAATGTATTTCCTGGTATTGCATGCCCTGGTATTGCAATGTATTCCATGGTATATTACATTCCCAGTATTTTTTTTTTTTTTTTTAAATACTGGGAATGTAATATACCATGGAATACATTGCAATACCAGGAAATACATTGCAATACCAGGGCATGCAATACCAGGAAATACATTCCAATACCAGGGCATGCAGTACCAGGGCATGCAATACCAGGGAATACATTCCAATACCAGGGAATACATTCCAATACCAGGGCATGCAGTACCAGGGAATGCAATACAGGAAAACCAGTTAGCCAGACTTGAGTTGTGGAGGTGGGAAGTACAGTCCTACACTCTGAAGGAGGGGTGGAGATATGTTGCAGTTTTTGAACTGTAGTATTGGCATTCTTCTGGCAAGACAGTGATGGAGTGAGTGATGATGAAAGTGTTTCTTCTTTTTCTGGTCACTCTGCTTCGGTGGGAGACAGCCGATGCGTTAATAAAAAAATTACAGACAAGTAGATGGTTAAGATTCATCTTTGTAGCTGCCTTACTCGTCTTTACCCTCCTAGGAGGAGTGCTTCCTGCACTGGTTCCCAGGCATCTAGGGTAAAAAAATTTGGAGCAAGCATTAGTTGCCGCTACACAGCTTACAAGCGATTCATTTTACAGCGCTTCACTTTACAGCGTTTTGCTAATGCAGTGGTTTTCAGTTATACCCATTCTTCATTTATTCAGACTTCTTATTGATTCCTATGAATTGTGATATATCATACCTTGTAATGCATTACAATAAGATCCATTATATTGATTTCCATCCTGATAATATCCTTATGTATAGTTATAATGTTCAACTGTTGTGTACGTTGACATTGTATAGAATCAGCCCAGAGTCGTATGCCTGTCGCTTCTAGTTTGTATTAGCTGTATGTCGAGATGCCATATGTAACATGGCCGAGCTGTCAGTAGTAGTAGTAGTAGTAGTAGTGGTAGTAATCTTACCAACCGTTAGTGAGTCACAAGCCTTTCACGTGATCACTGTCCGTTACTAGCCTTTCTGCTGACCTAAGCCATGTCAAAGGTCACCCTTTGAATGGTGTGAGCATTCCCGCTCACTAGCTCAGTTCAGAGCAGAGTACAGAGACAACAGGTCAGGTCTGAGTGTTCTCCCATTATTATCACCAGTATATAAGTTACCAACCAATCTGCATTTGTGTTATTACCAAATCCATTCAAGAACCCCACACGACAGTTGTGGTTGTGGCTCCGTAAGCTTTATCATATCTCTTTGTAAAGCTATGTATGGATCCTGCGTCCACCTCCCTTTCCAGACTGTTCCACTCCCCGACAACTCTGTGACTAAAGAAATACTTCCTAACATCCCCTTGACTCATCTGAGTCTTCAGCTTCCAATTGTGACCCCTTGTTGGTGTGTCCCATCTCTGAAACATCATGTCCCTGTCCACCTTGTCAATTCCTCTCAGTATTTTGTATGTTATCATGTCCTCCCTGTCATCCAGTGTCATCAGGTCGAGTTCCCTTAACCTCTCCTCATAGTACATGCCCCTTAGCTCCGGGACTAGTCTCGTTGCAAACCTTTGCACTTTCTCAAATTTCCTGATGTGTTTGGCCAGGTTTGGGTTCCAAACTGGTGCTGCATACTCCAATATGGGTCTGATGTACACGGTGTACAGAGTCCTGAACGACTCCTTACTGAGATGTCAGAATGCTATTCTTAGATTTGCTAGTCGCCCGTATGCCGCTGCAATTATTTGGTTAATGTGCACCTCAGTAGACGTGTTCAGTGTTATACTTGCCCCATGATCCTTTTCCTTGAGTGAGGTTTATAGTCTTTGGCCCCCTAGACTATATTCTGTCTGTGGTCTTATTTGCCCCTCCCCAATCTTCATGACTTTGCACTTGGTGGGGTTGAATTCCAGGAGCCATTTGCTGGACCAGGCCTGTAGCCTGTCCAGATCTCTTTGTAGTCCTGCCTGGTCCTTCTCTGACTGAATTCTCTTCATTTACTTGACATCATCTGCAGACACTTCTCAGTCTCTTCCTTCCATCATGACTCGCTGTTGCCTTCCTGTCAAGTATTCTCTGATCCATTGCAGTGCCTTCCCTGTTATCCCTGCCTGGTCCTTCAGCTTTTGCACTAGTCTCTTGTGTGGAACTGTGTCAAAAACCTTCTTACAGTCCAAGAAAATGCAGTCTACCCACCCCTCTCTCTCTCTCTTGTCTTACCACTGTCACCTTGTCTAAGAACTCCAGTAGGTTTGTGACACAGGATTTCCTGTCCCTGAATCCGTGCTGGTTGTCGTTGATAAGCTCATTTCTTTGTAGGTGTTCCACCACTCTTCTGAACAATGAGGCCTGGTCACAGACCAGGCCGTGGGAGCGTTGACCACTGGAACTCTCTCCAGGTATAATCTCCATGACTTTGCATACAATGCACGTCAGTGACACTTGTCTAGTTTAATGCTTTGTGTCTTTCTCCTTTTTTAAAAATTGTGACATTTGCTGTCTTCCATACCTTAGGAAGCCGCCCTATTTCGATAGATGTGTTGAAGATTGTTGTTAGTGACACACAGCGCCTCTGCTCCCTCTCAGGACCCATGGAGAGATGTTATCTGGCCCCATCGCCTTTGAGGTATCTAGTTCACTTAGCAGCCTCCTCACCTCTTCCTTGGTTGTATGTATTGTGCCCAGCATGTATGGATGTGTGTAACTTAACAGTGAGGTAGAGTGTTGATATTTTTAAGCGCACATGTAATATTAACATTTTAAAAACTATCGGATGGTTTTGGCCTTTTATTTTTTTACTGATACCGTAAAATAGCCGATACCCACCGATACCTCCATGGATAAAATTTGTCTTTACAAAAGTCTCAGCGCAGCACGCACCTTTTCTCCTTCATTTCTGTTGTTCACCTCATCTTCCATAGACCTATATGGCAGCAAGTCCACTCCCAAGTATCTGAATACATTTAATTCCTCCATACCCCCTCCAATCTGACATCCAGTCTTTCCTCACTTATACATTTTGCTACTTTCATCACGTTGCTCTATCCTATATTCACTTTTAATTTCATTTTTCATACTCTCCCTAATTCTTAACATTTACAATGTCTCTTCAGACTCTGCCAAGAGAACTGTGTCATCGGTAAAAAGCAACTGTGACAACTCCCAACACCCCATCATTCACTTCTTTTGCAACCCCATCTATAAATTTATTAAATAGCCAATTGTGACATCACACATTCTTGTCTACAGCTAAATTTTACTGGAAAATAATCTCCTACATATATCCTAACCTAAGCCTCACTATCCTCATAACAACCTGTTCTTCCAGCAGCCTAACTCGCATTCTGTACACTTGCCATACTGCTTCCATATTCACAGGTTAGGTCAGGTAAGGTTTGTCAGGAAACAGGACAAGTGTTTCCTGATGCGGGTGTAGTTATATGATGACCTGCAGCTGGAGCTTTTGGTCATCTGACCGAGGCCTTCCACTGGCTTACCCTTCCACCCATATAAAAATTATTGTTATTATAACCATTACATTTCAAGATATATTCACACTATCATGTGCGTTTTCCAAATCCATCAATGCAGCAAAGACTTCATTTCCTTTAAGTATTGTTCACTTGTATGTTTCTATGTAAACACCTGATTTACACATCCTCTATCCTTCGTAAATCCTTCTTGTTCCTTTGTAATCCCAGTATTTTGCTTATTCTTTAATTATTGATTTTTTTTTCGTCCTTTTTCGTATACAAAGGAAGTACTATGTATGTTCTCTGCCACCCCCTAGATACCATCCCTCTTCTCGTTCACATATTGAGCAATTACACCAGCCACTCCCAGACAGTATCCCCACCTGCTTTTTTTTCACAGGGTTTGACAAGGTTAGGTTAGGATCCCTAGCTTTATTAACAAGCTATTTACAAGTTAAGGATCCCTAGCTTTATTGACAAGTTATTTACAAGTTAAGGGTTCCTAACTTTATTGACAAGCTAAGAGCTGTTACCTACATCAGCTCATTTGAAAGTATTTTTAACATTTGTCTTGATACCATCTATCCCAGCTGCTCTACCTTTCATTCTACCCACTGCCTCCTGCACCTCCCACACACTCATATCTGGCACTGCCTCCTGCACCTCCCACACACTCATATCTGGCACTGCCTCCTGCACCTCCCACACACTCATATCTGGCACTGCCTCCTGCACCTCCCACACACTCATATCTGGCACTGCCTCCTGCACCTCCCACACACTCATATCTGGCACTCCCTCCTGCACCTCCCACACACTCATATCTGGCACTGCCTCCTGCACCTCCCACACACTCATATCTGGCACTACCTCCTGCAACTCCCACACACTCATATCTGGCACTCCCTCCTGCACCTCCCACACACTCGTATCTGGCACTGCCTCCTGCACCTCCCACACACTCATATCTGGCACTGCCTCACTACAACAAGAATTTACCTCAGTACCCAGTGTATGAAATGTCAATCTGTGTTTCTTCATCAACATTTAACAATTCATCTATTCCCTCTTTCTTTCCCATCTATCTCCCCTCATTTGTTTTTCACTGCTAAATCTGTTTGTTCCCAGAATTTCTCAACTTATTCTCACTCCCAAAACATTTTCTCATCTGACAAAACCTCACACACTCTCATTGGCTCTTCTTTTGCACTCCCTCACTACTCTCTTAACCTCTTTTACCCTCCATATAGTCCGTCCTCTGTGTATCACTTCTACATTGTAAAAAAAACAGTCATATGCTAATTTTTTTCCCATAGAACCCTCTTAGCCTCATCATTCCAACAATCACTCCTCTTTCCACAGGCACCCACCTCGTATACTCAAAAATTTCTGCTACACTAATACTCAATTTTAATTCCTCCCTATACCTACTCGACCCCATCATTACCAGTACCTTTTCAAGGCCATCTTTCATCTCTGTATCGTCCCTCTGAAATAATTTTATTTCCGTTCATTTCCTGTGTGATATATATATATATATATATATATATATATATATATATATATATAGATCTGGTATATATATGCTCCAGCTTAATGTGTATATATATAAGCAGTGGGGGTTTCCAGGGTGCCTGGGATTTGTCTTGGAACCTCCTGAGTATCATCTCAGTAGATCGAGTCCTGCTGATTGCGATCTTTCTGTGTGTGTGTGATATATATATATATATATATATATATATATATATATATATATATATATATATATATATATATATAATACAAAGTATTTTAAGTGCCATAAGTTTTATACCGTGCAGATAATCGTACATTATCATATAAATGTTTAAAAATACACCACTTGTACAATTAAAAATGTCATGAAAATAGGCAAATTGTGTATGGGGGTAGGAGACAGTGTTTGAGAGTAGAGTAGTTGTGTGAGTGATGTCCACTCTTGAGACGAGTGCCCCAGGCGCCACGTTAGTTTGGTGGTGTCATCACATTGTCTAGTGCACGAGTTGTAGCCAGACAGGCAGGCAGCCAGTTAACCAGGTAGACTGCTAGGCAGCCAGCCAGCCAGTCAACCAGGTAGACAACTAGGCAGCCAGTCAATAAGGCAGATAGGCAGCTAGTCAGTCAACCAGGTAGACAACTAGGCAGCCAGTCAATCAGGCAGATATGCAGCTAGTCAGTCAACCAGGTAGACTACTAGGCAGCCAGCCAATAAGGCAGATAGGCAGCTACTCAGTCAACCAGGCAGCCAGCCATGTAGACTGGTAGACAGCCAGGTAGACTGCTAAACAGCCAGCCAGCCAGGTAGACTGCTAAACAGCCAGCCAGCCAGGTAGACTGCTAAACAGCCAGCCAGCCAGGTAGACTGCTAAACAGCCAGCCAGCCAGGTAGACTGCTAGACATCCAGCCAGCCATCTAGATTGTTAGACAGCCAGCCAAGTAGACTGATAAACAGCCAGCCACTCAGGTAGACTGATAAACAGCCAGCCACTCAGGTAGACTGATAAACAGCCAGGTAGACTGCTAGACAGCCAGCTAGCCAGCCAGGTAGACTGCTAGACAGCCAGCCAGGTAGACTGCTAGACAGCCAGCCAGGTAGACTGCTAGACAGCCAGCCAGCCAGGTAGACTGCTAGACAGCCAGCCAGCCAGGTAGACTGCTAGACAGCCAGCCAGCCAGGTAGACTGCTAGACAGCCAGCCAGCCAGGTAGACTGCTAGACAGCCAGCCAGCCAGGTAGACTGCTAGACAGCCAGCCAGCCAGGTAGACTGCTAGACAGCCAGCCAGCCAGGTAGACTGCTAGACAGCCAGCCAGCCAGGTAGACTGCTAGACAGCCAGCCAGCCAGGTAGACTGCTAGACAGCCAGCCAGCCAGGTAGACTGCTAGACAGCCAGCCAGGAGTGAGGATAGCGTGTCATGTGTGCCAGTCTACTTGCCACTTTCATCTATCTATACCACTACTGTTGCGTCATGCTGTGTCATGCTACTCCTTGCTACCTTCACCCCTCACTGTTGTCTTATGGTGCTACTTGCTACCTTCACCCACCTCTGTTGGCTTATGGTGCTACTTGCTACCTTCACCCACCTCTGTTGTCTTATGGTGCTACTTGCTACCTTCACCCACCTCTGTTGTCTTATGGTGCTACTTGCTACCTTCACCCACCTCTGTTGTCTTATGGTGCTACTTGCTACCTTCACCCACCTCTGTTGTCTTATGGTGCTACTTGCTACCTTCACCCACCTCTGTTGGCTTATGGTGCTACTTGCTACCTTCACCCACCTCTGTTGTCTTATGGTGCTACTTGCTACCTTCACCCACCTCTGTTGTCTTATGGTGCTACTTGCTACCTTCACCCACCTCTGTTGTCTTATGGTGCTACTTGCTACCTTCACCCACCTCTGTTGTCTTATGGTGCTACTTGCTACCTTCACCCACCTCTGTTGTCTTATGGTGCTACTTGCTACCTTCACCCACCTCTGTTGGCTTATGGTGCTACTTGCTACCTTCACCCACCTCTGTTGTCCTATGGTGCTACTTGCTACCTTCACCCACCTCTGTTGTCCTATGGTGCTACTTGCTACCTTCACCCACCTCTGTTGTCTTATGGTGCTACTTGCTACTTTCACCCACCTCTGTTGTCTTATGGTGCTACTTGCTACCTTCACCCACCTCTGTTGTCTTATGGTGCTACTTGCTACCTTCACCCACCTCTGTTGTCTTATGGTGCTACTTGCTACCTTCACCCACCTCTGTTGCCCCATGGTGCTACTTGCTGCCTTCACCCCCCCATACATCATCCACCATCTCAACAGATACACTTATGTTCCTACTTTACACACTACAAGCACTTCCATCGTAACCTGGTCACTTCTACATCATGTTCAACAACCTGAAATATAACTTACATATAAGGGTACACACATGTGTATGTGTGTATATCAGCCCCGTGGCCTGATCGCTAAAGCTCTCGCTTCACACGGCGAGGGTCTGCGTTCGATTCCCAGCTCGAGCAGAAACATTGGGCATGTTTCTTTACACCGGTTGTCTATGTTCACCCATCAGTAAAATGGGTACCTGGGAGTTAGTCGACTGGTGTGGGTCGCATCCTGGGACAAGGACCTAATTTGCCCGAAATGCTCTGCATAACAAGGGACTTTCTATATAGTAGTATGTCACTGATGTCAGCTAGGCCTGTATACCATGTACATGTACTTGTAGTAAATAAAGATATTATTATTATTATTATTATATATATATCCCCTTCTGGGATCCTCTTCAGCAGATGCGTAAGTGTAAGGAGAACCTCTGTCTATTCATGTTCTTCTTTCACTTGTGTATCTGCTGAAGAGGATCCCAGAAGGGGGTCGAAATATGTAGACCAATTAATATTCTGAGTTTGTTTCTTATGTGGGTTATTGAGCATTTTCACATACAGTTAAACCAAGGAATTCCGTACTTCGTTACCTGTGATACGTGTATTTGGTTACCTGTGATACGTGTATTTGGTTACCTGTGATACGTGTATTTGGTTACCTGTGATACGTGTATTTGGTTACCTGTGATACGTGTATTTGGTTACCTGTGATACGTGTATTTGCTTACCTGTGATACGTGTATTTGCTTACCTGTGATACGTGTATTTGCTTACCTGTGATACGTGTATTTGCTTACCTGTGATACGTGTATTTGCTTACCTGTGATACGTGTATTTGCTTACCTGTGATACGTGTATTTGCTTACCTGTGATACGTGTATTTGCTTACCTGTGATACGTGTATTTGCTTACCTGTGATACGTGTATTTGCTTACCTGTGATACGTGTATTTGCTTACCTGTGATACGTGTATTTCGTTACCTGTGATACGTGTATTTCGCGACGTTTTTGCTGGAGGGGATTTTTGTTTTTAGTGTCCATTGTTTTTGTTTTGCATGACATTGCTTAAATTCATTCTTTGTTTTGGATATCAGGTTGGAGGGAGAGAGTATGGAGGAAGTGAATGTATTCAGATATTTAGGAGTGGACATGTCAGCAGATGAGTCTATGAAGGATGAAGTGAATCATAGAATTGATGAGGGGAAAAAGGTGAGTGGTGCACTTCGGAGTCTGTGGAGACAAAAAACATTGTCAATGGAAGCAAAGTGGGGAATGTATGAGAGTATAGTTATACCAACGCTATTGTATGGGTGTGAAGCATGGGTGGTGCATGTTGCAACAAGGAGAAGGCTGGAGGCAGTGGAGATGTCATGTCTGAGGGCAATGTGTGGTGTGAATATTATGCAGAGAATCCGTAGTTTGGAAATTAGGAGGTGCGGGCTGACGGCTGATGAGGGGTTATTGAGGTGGTTTGGACATGTAGAGAGGATGGAACAAAATAGAATGACTTCGAGAGTGTATAAATCTGTAGTGGAGGGAAAGCGGGGTAGAGGTCTGCCTAGGAAAGGTTGGAGGGAGGGGGGTAAAGGAGGTTTTGTGTACAAGGGGCTTGGACTTTCAGCAAGCATGCGTGAACGTGTTAGATAGGAGCAAATGGAGACAAATGGTTTTTAGAACTTTACGTGTTGTTGGAGTGTAAGCAAGGTAACGTTTATGAAGGGATTCAGGGAAACCGGCAGGCCGGACTCAAGTCCTGGATTTGGGAAGTACAGTGTCTGCACTCTGAAGGAGTGCAGTTTTATAACTGTAGTGTAAGCGCACCTTTGGCAAAAGAGTGATGGAGTGAATGATGGTGAAAGTGTTTCTTCTTTTCGGTCCACCCTGCCTTGGTGAGAGACTGCCGATGTGATAATAAAAAAATAGCAAACTGTAAAACTTCATTTATACTGTGTTCGTTGCTTCTTATGAGCGCCAGTTTGTTATATTAGCACAGTATTTAAAGATATGTGGTCAGTAATCATTGAAATAACTCGAACACGACATTGTTTACCTCTTGCGACTTCAGAATTCACACCACCTCCAGGAGCCCAACTCTCCTTGAAGAACACCAGCACCTCCAGGAGCCCACTCTCCTTGAAGGACACCAGCACCTCCAGGAGCCCACTCTCCTTGAAGGACACCAACACCTCCAGGAGCCCAACTCTCCTTGAAGGACACAACTCTGATCCACAAGTAATGTTTGACTTGTAATGCAAAACAACCATGGGGGCAGTTGATATCTCTAGGCCTTTCGTGTTGCAATCAACACATCAGGAGCTTGCATTGTTGCAGAAAAGAGGAGGTCTAAGCAAATACGATCACAGGGAACGCCCTCCTGGAGTGACTCCAGCAAAGGCATTAAATTACAGTGAACACCTCTTAGTCCTAAATATGTAATCACTGGAGCTGATAATATATGTGGAAAGTACTTGAGGGCTTAATTCCAAAAATAACATACTGGAGTGAGAGAGATGGGAGAAGATGTCCTCTTATTGTGCTGTGGGCACAATAAGTCAACATTCAGGGTCCCAGACTATCCAACATCTTACCAAAAGATATCAGCAGTTTGCTGGAACAACTGTAGACGTCTTCAAAAGGAAACTGGACAAGTATATCTACTAGGTACCAAATCAACCAGGCTGTGATGGATATGTGGGTCAGTGGATCACCAGCAGCAATAGCTTGGTTGACCAGGCAAGCCAGGTGAGACTGGCCCAGGGCCGAGCTCCGGGAGTGGAGGGGGTCTCGAAGTTCATAAAGGGTATCAAGGCATAAAGGGTATGACATCCCGAAAAAAGTATACCTTTGAGTTTAGAGAGTCTACTCCTGGTGCTTGCCTGGTCAACCAGGCTGTTGCTGCTGGTGGCCTGCTTCCCTACATATCCATCACAGCCTCCTGAATCTTACTAACTCAAGCAACGGACAGGATTCAACCCCACCCCATTACAAGCCACTACTTAAACAAGCAGGTGACTGTAGATAAATGGTTCACAGAACAGACAGGTTGATGAATTAGACACGTGTATCTTTGTGGAAACGTTTCGCCACACAGTGGCTTCATCAGTCCAATACAGTGAAGAATGGTTTAAGATCAGAAGGAGTTTGAGGGACTGATTACCTCAAACTCCTGATCTTCAACCATTCTTCTCTATATTGGACTGAGGAAGACACTGGTTTGCGGAACGTTTCCTCAATAAAGATACCCAAGTGTTGCACATGTGTCTAATTCATCAGTAGGTTTGAGGAAAGGCTTCTCGTATACTACATGTTACACGAGTTTACAATGCTGTTAACACACTAGATTACTTGTCTATATAATACACAGGGCGTGCCTTAATAATACACAGGGCGTGCCTTAATAATACACAGGGCGTGCCTTAATAATACACAGGGCGTGCCTTAATAATACACAGGGCGTGCCTTAATAATACACAGGGCGTGCCTTAATAATACACAGGGCGTGCCTTAATAATACACAGGGCGTGCCTTAATAATACACAGGGCGTGCCTTAATAATACACAGGGCGTGCCTTAATAATACACAGGGCGTGCCTTAATAATACACAGGGCGTGCCTTAATAATACACAGGGCGTGCCTTAATAATACACAGGGCGTGCCTTAATAATACACAGGGCGTGCCTTAATAATACACAGGGCGTGCCTTAATAATACACAGGGCGTGCCTTAATAATACACAGGGCGTGCCTTAATAATACACAGGGCGTGCCTTAATAATACACAGGGCGTGCCTTAATAATACACAGGGCGTGCCTTAATAATACACAGGGCGTGCCTTAATAATACACAGGGCGTGCCTTAATAATACACAGGGCGTGCCTTAATAATACACAGGGCGTGCCTTAATAATACACAGGGCGTGCCTTAATAATACACAGGGCGTGCCTTAATAATACACAGGGCGTGCCTTAATAATACACAGGGCGTGCCTTAATAATACACAGGGCGTGCCTTAATAATACACAGGGCGTGCCTTAATAATACACAGGGCGTGCCTTAATAATACACAGGGCGTGCCTTAATAATACACAGGGCGTGCCTTAATAATACACAGGGCGTGCCTTAATAATACACAGGGCGTGCCTTAATAATACACAGGGCGTGCCTTAATAATACACAGGGCGTGCCTTAATAATACACAGGGCGTGCCTTAATAATACACAGGGCGTGCCTTAATCAATGCACACAGGGCGTGCCTTAATAATACACAGGGCGTGCCTTAATAATACACAGGGCGTGCCTTAATAATACACAGGGCGTGCCTTAATAATACACAGGGCGTGCCTTAATAATACACAGGGCGTGCCTTAAGTCAGCAACCATAGGGGTAGATTAAAAGTCAATAATTAAATACTTTCATTGATAGAACGTATTAAGTGTAGTTTTTTCATCATGATAGTGTACATTGTATCATGCAGAAATCCCCTTAGTATGCTCTGCATACTAAGGGGGGAGTGCATGAGAGAGATAAGCATAAGAACATTAAGGAGGAACATTGCAGCAAGCCTGTTGGCCCATACTAGGCACGTCTTAAGCGTGTATTATACCTGTATATTCTACCCACCTTGAGTAGCCCATACTAGGCGGGTCCTGCTTAAATACAAACATACGGTGGATGGTATTATAAGCGAACTTTGGTACAAGTTTGCCGACACACTACTGTATTATCGATTTATCCCCTTTAGAAGCATTATCCAAATAACCGTAGAGGATTGCAGAAAAGGAATTACTAAACTAACCCCTATAGAGGTTAATGTAATAAGTTTACTTTATTAACCTCTATAGAGGTCAGTTTAGTAACTGTTATGTTATTTTCCCTTACTTTATCATCAAGGTTCTCCTACATGTACTAGTGTGGGGGTTAACTTTACTTAAAGGTCTTATAGTCTAGGGTAATACTTACGTTCATGATTAGCTGCTGTATCTGAAAACCTACTGGTCCTCTCAAAAGGTTATTTAAACCACTATTAGAAAAATATCCTTATATTCAGAGATACACTATTTGTTAAATAAAAGGACACAAATGCAACTAATGTGACATTTTATTGTGGCAACGTTTCGCTCTCCAGGAGTTTTTTCAAGCCGTTACAAACGATATATTAACACAGATGGTATATATATACTCTCCAAGTGAGGTGTAAAACTAGTGGTAGTAGAAGTAGTAGTGATATAAGTCGTGTAGTAGTAGTAATACATAGGTAGAACAATCAATTTTGCACATGAGTAAAGGTGATAAAACAATTACATGGGTAGTATAAAATAGGTTAGACAAATATTTCTTCTGGAGGTTGGAATAGAGAAGGCCTGTAGGAGTGTTCCACATCTACGATGTGCTTGTGTTGAATTAGCAGGAAAGACTACAGGCCTTCTCTATTCCAACCACCAGAAGAAATATTTGTCTAACCTATTTTATACTACCCATGTAATTGTTTTATCACCTTTTACTCATGTGCAAAATTGATTGTTCTACCTTATTGTATTACTACTACTACTACGACTTATATCACTACTTCTACTACCACTAGTATTACACCTCACTTGGAGAGTATATATATACCATCTGTGTCCATATATCGTTTGTAACGGCTTGAAAAAGCTCCTGGAGAGCGAAACGTTGCCACAATAAAATGTCACATTAGTTGCATTTGTGTCCTTTTACTTAACATATTGTCGGTAATTCTACCAATATTATTACAGATACACTATTTATATATATATTTACAATAGTCAGATCTTATTCATAACATGACCCATAGTAGTCACATGTTACTAGCATCCCCAAACCACATGGCATGGTCCACCTCCACACTTAACACCCCATTTTATCAACATCACTCCTACCCTCAGTGTCTTGACACACTATAACTCATAGGTTATGCTGGCTGCTTCAATTTAAACCATATCCCTCTTACCTCTGACACACCATTCTGCCCAGAAACAAATATTAGATAAGAGAGAGCCACCAGTACTAGCTTCCTGCAGCCATCTTGCGAAGAGAGAGAAAGAGGGAGGAGCTTCTCCCTCTTCAAAACACACAAAAACAAAAGACTGTCGGCTTGCACAATCTACATGCACCCACAATACATCTTATTTACTTACAATGAGACATGCAACTTTATAACTACTTATTTAAATGTGTGTATTTATAACTTATTTTATTGAGAAAATAAGATTTAACTTAGCTTCTTCTAGTCTAAAAGAGTGGCTTGCCCTTCTTGACATTTAAGCAGTAATTCTGATTAATTCAATATAATTAGGCATTCATGTTACTTAATTACATCAATATATGTTGGGTCCTATAGCCCCATAACAGTAACTCTTATTTTGTTTTGCACTCTGAGAGGTGCAAGAGTCTTCAGTCTTTCACCAGTAAATATGATCAGTATTGTACATGAATGGTACGCAACACTGACAAGATAAAGTATTAGACACATGTGAAACATCTGGGTATCTCTATTGTAGACGTTTTGCCATCCAGTGGTTTTATCAATACAAGGACACGTCCTTCACATGTATATAAGCACCAAGCTCCATGACTGCTTCACTTCCTTCAAGACTACGGTGCTCTTCAACTCCAAGGCTGAGGGACTGATTACCTCATCTTTTGTATATAGTTCTACTGTCTTCAGGTTATGTCCTTGTATTGATAAAGCCACTGGTTGGCGAAACGTCTACAAATAAAGATACCAGATGTTGCAGATGTGTTTAATTCTTCCTGATCAGCATTACTTCAGCTAGTGTCTAACTGCAACCTTGTTTCTGCAAGACCTCCTGTTAACTTTGTGACAACTGAGTGAGCCTGCGGCCTGCTTGCCTATGTGTCTTTGAGCCTGCCTGTGTGTCTTTACGAGCCTGCGGTTTGCTGGCAGCAATAGTGCGAGTGGTCTGGCAGCCCCCAGGGAAGACTACCCTTAGATCCAACTACAGTAATAATTATGGGAACAAAGGCTAACTACAATTGATGATTAAGACACATGTGCAACAGTTGGGTAGCTTTATTGATGAAACGTTTCACTAAACAGTAGGCTTCTTCAGTCAAATATAAAGATGTAATCAGTCCATCAACCCTGGAGAAAGTGTTTGAGGTGGTCAGTCCCTCAGCCTGGAAAAGAATTCAGCTCCACGGAGTGTGGCGAAACGTCTTCAATAAAGATCCCCAGGTGTTGCACATGTCTTAATTGATCAACTTGTCGGTTCTGTGAACCATTTATCAACATTGCTGTCAGACACAGCAATATCTTGGGATCTTGATACAGGGAATTCTTCACTTGCCTAACCTATAGTCATGACCTACTTCCACATGTGTCAAGTGTGACACCACCTACGACTGCTGCACCTCACCTGTCTGTAGTATATAAGCCACTTCTTCGCACATATGCTGTATTCTTTTCAAAATTGATGGACTGATTACATCGACTCCAGGCTGAGGGACTGACTACCTCAAACTCCTCCTCCTTACCCATTTCTATTTTGTATTGGACTGATGAAACCACTGTGTGGCGAAACGTTTCCTTAATAAAGATTCCCATATATTGCACAGGTGTCGGTTTTCAAACCATTTGTCACCAGTGCTTAGCACCACAGCCGTGACCAGTGCTCAGCACCACAGCCGTGACTAGTGCTCAGCACCACAGCCGTGACTAGTGCTCAGCACCACAGCCGTGACTAGTGCTCAGCACCACAGCCGTGACTAGTGCTCAGCACCACAGCCGTGACTAGTGCTCAGCACCACAGCCGTGACTAGTGCTCAGCACCACAGCCGTGACCAGTGCTCAGCACCACAGCCGTGACCAGTGCTCAGCACCAAAGCCGTGACCAGTGCTCAGCACCACAACCTTGACCAGTGCTCAGCACCACAACCTTGACCAGTGCTCAACACTACAACCTTGACCAGTGCTCAGCACCACAACATTGGCCAGTGCTCAGCACTATAACCTTGTCCAGTGCTCAGCACAATACCCTTGACCAGTGCTCAGCACCATAACCTTGTCCAGTGCTCAGCACCATACCCTTGACCAGTGCTCAGCACCACAACCGTGACTAGTGCTCAGCACCACAACCTTGACCAGTGCTCAGCACCACAACCTTGACCAGTGCTCAGCACCATAACCTTGTCCAGTGCTCAGCATCACAACCTTGACCAGTGCTCAGCATCACAACCTTGACCAGTGCTCAGCACCACAACCTTGACCACTGCTCAGCACCACAACCTTGACCAGTGCTCAGCACCATACCCTTGACCAGTGCTCAGCACCATACCCTTGACCAGTGCTCAGCACCATACCCTTGACCAGTGCTCAGCACCATACCCTTGACCAGTGCTCAGCACCATACCCTTGACCAGTGCTCAGCACCACACCCTTGACCAGTGCTCAGAACCACACCCTTGACCAGTGCTCAGCACCACAACCTTGACCAGTGCTCAGCACCACAACCTTGACCAGTGCTCAGCACCACAACCTTGACCAGTGCTCAGCATCACAACCTTGACCAGTGCTCAGCATCACAACCTTGACCAGTGCTCAGCACCACAACCTTGACCAGTGTTCAGCACCACAACCTTGACCAGTGTTTAGCATCACAACCTTGACCAGTGTTCAGCACCATACCCTTGACCAGTGCTCAGCACCATACCCTTGACCAGTGCTCAGCACAACCTTGACCAGTGCTCAGCACAACCGTGACCAGTGCTCAGCACAACCTTGACCAGTGCTCAGGACAACTTTGACCAGTGCTCAGCACAACCTTGACCAGTGCTCAGCACCATATCTTTCGAAATGTTCATCAATCTCCTCAATAGACTATTACAAAGCAAATCAGTGGGACTTGTAAAAAATCCAGGGATTTTTCTCCCCGTAGCTGAATTGGTAACGCACTGAGCTCACACACTGAGGTCCGTGGTTCGATCCCCGGTACGGGTGGAAACATTAGGGCGTGCTTCTTTAAGACACCTGCTGTCCATGTTCACCAAGCAGTAAGTAGGTACCTGGGTGTTAGTGGACTGGTGTGGGTGGCATCCTGGGGACCAAATTAAACTAAGTTGTGGGAAATGCTCTACATAACCAGGGATTTTCTGTATAGTATGTCATTGATGTCAGCTATGGTCTGTATAAGTTGTATCATGTTCTGGTAGAAATAAAGATTATTATTATTATTAACAGTGTATGAATTGTGTTAATTCTTACTGTAGGATTACATCATACTTTAAGGTTATAATGTTATGTTATAATGTTAATGTTATAATGTTGGTGAATTGCATTAAGGACCCGCGTACAGGTGGTAGGATATTCCCACTGTATATCTGGAGGGTGTTCCGGGGGTCAACGCCCCCGATATACCTGGAGGGTGTTCCGGGGGTCAACGCCCCCGGTATACCTGGAGGGTGTTCCGGGTTCAACGCCCCCGATATACCTGGAGGGTGTTCCGAGGGTCAACGCCCCCGGTATACCTGGAGGGTGTTCCGGGAGTCAACGCCCCCGGTATACCTGGAGGGTGTTCCGGGAGTCAACGCCCCCGGTATACCTGGAGGGTGTTCCGGGAGTCAACGCCCCCGGTATACCTGGAGGGTGTTCCGGGAGTCAACGCCCCGGTATACCTGGAGGGTTCGAGTCAACGTCCCGTATCCTGGAGTGTTCCGGAGTCAAGCCCCGGTATACCTGAGGTGTTGGTAGTCAACACCGTATACCTGGAGGGTGTTCGAGTCAACGCCGGTTACCTGGAGGGATGTTCAGTCAACCTGGTATACCTGTAGTGTTCCTGGAGTCAACGCCCGTATACCTGGAGGGTGTTCCGGTAGTCAACGCCCGGTATACCTGGAGGGTTCCGGTATCAACGCCCCCGGTATACCTGGAGGGTGTTCCGGGAGTCAACGCCCCCGGTATACCTGGAGGGTGTTCCGGGAGTCAACGCCCCCGGTATACCTGGAGGGTGTTCCGGGAGTCAACGCCCCCGGTATACCTGGAGGGTGTTCCGGGAGTAACGCCCCGGTATACCTGGAGGGTGTTCCGGGAGTCAACGCCCCGGTATACCTGGAGGTGTTCGGGAGTAACGCCCCCGGTATACCTGGAGGGTGTTCCGGGAGTCAACGCCCCCGGTATACCTGGAGGGTGTTCCGGGAGTCAACGCCCCCGGTATACCTGGAGGGTGTTCCGGGAGTCAACGCCCCCGGTATACCTGGAGGGTGTTCCGGGAGTCAACGCCCCGATATACCTGGAGGGTGTTCCGGAGTCAACGCCCCGGTATACCTGGAGGGTGTTCCGGGAGTCAACGCCCCGGTATACCTGGAGGGTGTTCCGGGAGTCAACGCCCCCGGTATTCCTGGAGGGTGTTCCGGGAGTCAACGCCCCCGGTATACCTGGAGAGTGTTCCGGGAGTAAACGCCCCCGGTATACCTGGAGGGTGTTCCGGGAGTCAACGCCCCCGGTATACCTGGAGGGTGTTCCGAGGGTCAACGCCCCCGGTATACCTGGAGGGTGTTCCGGGAGTCAACGCCCCGATATACCTGGAGGGTGTTCCGGGAGTCAACGCCCCCGGTATACCTGGAGGGTGTTCCGGGAGTCAACGCCCCCGGTATACCTGGAGGGTGTTCCGGGAGTCAACGCCCCCGGTATTCCTGGAGATTGTTCCGGGGGTCAACGCCCCCGCGGCCCGGTCCATCACCAGGCCTCGCATTTAAACAAGACAGATCACGGAACGGGTGGGGTGTGAACTCATGGCGGGTGACCACGGAACGGGTGGGGTGTGAACTCATGGCGGGTGAGGCCTGGAGTTTTACGACTAACTCGCCACGGGTTCAAACCCAAACCCGTTCCATGGTTTGTTTACAATCGTGTTATTCTGGTTTGGTAAGGCATGTAAACAAGAGAGAACTTATGGGTTATCGCATATTTGTGAACACTTTTCGCCCACCAGGGACATTATTAATTGATGTTTCTGATGGTCGAATGGTTGTAGGGAGGGAGGGTAGGGGGATGGATGGTAGGGGGGGAGGAAGGGGGAGGGATGGTAGAAGGAAGGGGAAAGGATGGTAGGAGGAAGGGTAGGAGGGAAGCAAGAAGGGAGGCTAGTAGGGAGGCAGGAAGGGAGGGTAGTAGGGAGGCAGGATGGGTGACTGTTAGGAGCCGCGCACAGCGACCCACATTTTTTTTTTATTTGCGTTGGGCTGTTTTAACGTCTTCTATTTTAGTTTTTTTTTCCGTTGTAACTAACTTAGAAATGGACTCTGCTACCCTAGTGTTGTGTAGGGTAGTGGTAACAGTGTAGTGTTCAACGTAACATTTACACTCACACGGGGTCACCTTGTGTTGACCACAGTTGTAGACGGTCAACGTAACATTTACACTCACACGGGGTCACCTTGTGTTGACCACAGTTGTAGACGGTCAACGTAACATTTACACTCACACGGGGTCACCTTGTGTTGACCACAGTTGTAGATGGTCAACGTAACATCTACACTCACACGGGGTCACCTTGTGTTGACCACAGTTGTAGACGGTCAACGTAACATTTACACTCACACGGGGTCACCTTGTGTTGACCACAGTTGTAGATGGTCAACGTAACATTTACACTCACACGGGGTCACCTGTGTTGATCACAGTTGTAGATGGTCAACGTAACATTTACACTCACACGGGGTCACCTTGTGTTGACCACAGTTGTAGATGGTCAACGTAACATCTACACTCACACGGGGTCACCTTGTGTTGACCACAGTTGTAGATGGTCAACGTAACATTTACACTCACACGGGGTCACCTTGTGTTGACCACAGTTGTAGATGGTCAACGTAACATTTACACTCACACGGGGTCACCTGTGTTGATCACAGTTGTAGATGGTCAACGTAACATTTACACTCACACGGGGTCACCTTGTGTTGACCACAATTGTAGACGGTCAACGTAACATTTACACTCACACGGGGTCACCTTGTGTTGACCACAGTTGTAGACGGTCAACGTAACATTTACACTCACACGGGGTCACCTTGTGTTGACCACAGTTGTAGATGGTCAACGTAACATTTACACTCACACGGGGTCACCTTGTGTTGACCACAGTTGTAGATGGTCAACGTAACATTTACACTCACACGGGGTCACCTTGTGTTGACCACAGTTGTAGATGGTCAACGTAACATTTACACTCACACGGGGTCACCTTTCACTCAGTCGTCTACCACGTGTGATCAGAAAATAACAATAACAAAATACCCCCCTCTAGTATTTCCCCTTATTTATTTTGAAAAGTTTAAACGTAAGAAAATGTTTGAACTTATGATGCAGATGTTGAGTGTGAAGTACTCAGGCTGAACTTAATGCTCAACACGTTGAAAGTAACTTTCTACTAAGCTGTTCACTTGAACTTAATGCTCAACACGTTGAAAGTAACTTTCTACTAAGCTGTTCACTTGAACTTAATGCTCAACACGTTGAAAGTAACTTTCTACTAAGCTGTTCACTTGAACTTAATGCTCAACACGTTGAAAGTAACTTTCTACTAAGCTGTTCACTTGAACTTAATGCTCAACACGTTGAAAGTAACTTTCTACTAAGCTGTTCACTTGAACTTAATGCTCAACACGTTAAGAATACTTTCTACTAACCTCGTCACTAAACCCCAGATAAATACCACGCAATATATCAACCCAGAATGTCTATTCAGTTTATTAATACAAGTAGACTGGATGATTTAAGTAAATTTTAGTTGTATTTTGGGTTATATTTTATACAAAAGTGGGATTTTGTTACACAGTGATTCTTTGACGTACGAGATGTAGGGGAGTAAATAATAGTGGTGGGTGGTGGTGATGTAGGGGAGTAAATAACAGTGGTGGGTGGTGTTGATGTAGGGGAGTAAATAATAGTGGTGGGTGGTGGTGATGTAGGGGAGTAAATAACAGTGGTGGGTGGTGTTGATGTAGGGGAGTAAATAATAGTGGTGGGTGGTGGTGATGTAGGGGAGTAAATAACAGTGGTAGGTGGTGTTGATGTAGGGGAGTAAATAACAGTGGTGGGTGGTGTTGATGTAGTGGAGTAAATAACAGTGGTGGGTGGTGTTGATGTAGGGGAGTAAATAACAGTGGTGGGTGGTGTTGATGTAGGGGAGTAAATAACAGTGGTGGGTGGTGTTGATGTAGGGGAGTAAATAACAGTGGTGGGTGGTGTTGATATATGGCAATAAGAATAACGTACCTTCTAAGTACTGAATGAAGAGATCCATGAAGTGTGTGTCTGGTGCCCTGGCCATGGTGGTGGTACGACGTGAGCCTCAGATGACAGGTGATGCTCAGGGTAGGAGTCAGTGAGCCTCAGTACTCACCATATACACTCGTCAAGCTTACTGTTGTCTCCACCTCTATTACCACTCTTCAAGTTTACTGTTCTCTGTACCTCTGTTACATTACCACAAACTATTGTGATCTCGTTAATTTATTTTCATTGATAAACTTATCGGTATTTGGTGTCGACGTGTACAAAAGGCTCTCACAGAATAAGCTTGATTAACTGGAATTTTCATTTAAAGTTAACTTTTTGTAGTATTATTTCTGTAAGTACACTGAAGATGGATTTAAGAGGCACGTCAGTTCTCCTGTCTTCTAATATACTCATTTTCTTCCCTATAATCTACCTTGTCCATAATTACTATTGCAAATGCTTTGCTTTCGTAAGGAGAAGTCTTTGATCTTTCCTTAATTCGTGGTATAACTTAAATCTTTGATGACAAATGCGTTGCAGAGGTCTAACCTTTGCTCACACCTCTCCAACACAATTGTCCTCAAAGATTTGTTAAGTTATACCATGAATTAATGAAAGATCCTGGACTGATTTACCTTACGAAAGCAGACAAAGCAAATGCGATAGTAATTATGGACAAGGTAGATTATAAGGGGAAAATAAACATAGAAGACAGGTGAACTAACGCGCTCCTAAGCACTGTGATGTTACACGACTGTAAACTCAACTGACTTTCCCTCTCAGCCATACGTAGGCTATCCGGGTCCCGCCCCTCTCAGAGGAATACTCTTATCCTCCACGAACTTTTCCTTGTCACCGCCATTTTATGTAAGCCTGGCTTATTGTAATTAGCATCAACTTGGAACTGATCCCAGTTCTGCCTGGGCTCCATGTTTTTTTATTGGTAATAAAAGTTGTTCAGGAAGGCACCTCGGTGGTGTTAGAAATGTGTGTTGTTTATATTTTGTCAGGTTATAGGATCTATAACAAGAATGAGGAGACATTGAGACAGGATAGATCTGTAAAAAGCGATTGAAGTAGACAGGGAGAGAGAGAGAGAGTGAGAGAGAGAGAGAGAGAGAGAGAGAAAGGGAGGTTGAGAGAGAGAGAGAGAGGCTGAGAGAGAGAGGTTGAGAGAGAGGTTGAGAGAGGCTGAGAGAGAGAGGCTGAGAGAGAGAGGCTGAGAGAGGCTGGAGAGAGGCTGGAGAGAGAGGCTGAGAGAGAGGCTAGAGAGAGGCTGAGAGAGAGAGAGGCTGAGAGAGAGAGGTTGAGAGAGAGAGAGGTTGAGAGAGAGAGAGGGAGGTTGAGAGAGAGAGAGAGAGGTTGAGAGAGAGAGAGGGAGGTTGAGAGAGAGAGAGGGAGGTTGAGAGAGAGAGAGGGAGGTTGAGAGAGAGAGAGGAGGTTGAGAGAGAGAGAGGGAGGTTGAGAGAGAGAGGAGGGAGGTTGAGAGAGAGAGAGAGGAGGTTGAGAGAGAGAGGGAGGTTGAGAGAGAGAGGGGAGGTTGAGAGAGAGGGGGGAGTTGGGGAGAGGGAGGTTGAGAGAGAGGGAGGTTGAGAGAGAGGGAGGTTGAGAGAGAGGGAGGTTGAGAGAGAGAGAGAGAGAAGAAAGTTTAAGTGACCTGACTACTCCGGGTTCGTTTTAAAAGTGGTTTTAAGACTTGTTTTTGTTAGTATATTTTTTTTTTCGATTATTAGGTGTCCATGATGGGACACCATATGTGCTTGACTGATTTGTTTTCAATGCTTTCAAAAGAATGAAAACAAACAATGCCGTGACTGTAACAAAACACAACTAACCCTCACATAGAAACTTATAACGACGTTTCGGTCGGACTTGGACCTTATTAATGCCTTCGTTTTTAACATGAGAATGCCTCATCTTATAGGCTTCAAACTTTCAGTGCTCTTGCAAGGTTCATGCCATTATTGGCAAGTGCAGATGACCTCTGGTTAATTTTAAACAGATAATTCTTGAACCTGATTTCAAGAGTGATAACCTGGGAAAGCCTCTTCTGAAGGACTTCAGTCTTCAGTGACTGATGCAACTCACAGGCGTTAGGAACCGTAATTGTCGTCAGTAACAATATCCAACAAAAGTCCGAAAGTTACACTATATCCAAATTGGTAATCAACAGGATATTACCCATTCTGGAGACGTCCGTAACATGTTGTTGACAGGTCCTTTTCTAACCCAACCCATCTCACCACTACTGCTGCTACTACACTACTATTGCTGCTGCTGCTGCTGTTACTACTGCTGCTGCTGCTGCTACTACTGCTACTGCTGCTGTTACTACTGCTGCTGTTACTATCACTACTACTACTACCCACGCCACACTCCACCTGACTCCTGCCACTATATATTCTCGTATCTTAGTCACTCTGTATTAGGACTAAAGACACTCGGGGCGAAACGTTTCCTTTAATAAATGTCCTGAACTGTACATAAGTGTCTTTTTCCACACACATTTACCAGTTTCTGACGTAGTTAATTAATTGGAATCTTTGGATTGTAATTACTGGAGAATGACTCTTGTGATTGGCTTCAAACTTTTTAGCAACAATGGAATTTGCTCAGAGGAAGAATCGCATAAATTTTTGCTATTGGCTTTAATTTGCTTATTTTATTAATATGGGTTTCATACAGGAACTGGAAAATGCCTCTTCTGATAGAGTTCAAACCCTCAATGCTGGTGTATATTAATTAGATAATTTTTTGAATTGGTCTTAGGCTGTGTTGGTGCCAATTTGCATTTTTTTTTCACCGAGGAAATTGTGATAACTGACATGTGAGTTTTATGCATTACTATATGACTGATCAGATCGACTTCAAACTCTGATTTACACAACCCACACATAGGAAAGAGAAGCTTATGGCGACGTTTCGGTCCGACTTGGACCATTACAAGTGTGACTTGTAAATGTGACTTGTAAATGGTACAAGTCAGAGCCAGTGGTCATAAGCTTGTCTATGTGCGGGTTATTTGTGTATTCCAGTCACGGTATTATGTCCCTTTGTTGTTACTGTGTAGTTGCCAGTTGGCGAGACTGTCTTCAGTCTCTGAGGTGTCGTTGTCAGGTATCTTAAGGCAGATATTTACATTAGTTTTCCCTAATCTTTTAGGAATGTAGAGAATTTGAGGTGGTATATGATAAAGAACATGAGACATATTGAAAAATAGTTTTATGGTATTCGTGCTTTGTTTAGTGAGCCTTTAAGGGCCATTAAAGCTTAGGTCTTATTGTCATTTTGTTCTTGGGGTTGTTAAGGGCCATTAAAGCTTAGGTCTTATTGTCATTTTGTTGTTAGGGTTGTTAAGGGCCATTAAACCTTACGTCTTACTGTCCTTTTGTTGTTGGGGTTGTTAAGGCCATTAAACCTTACGTCTTACTGTCCTTTTGTTGTTGGGGTTGTTAAGGGCCATTCAACCTTACGTTTTACTGTCCTTTTGGGGTTAAGGGCCATTAAACCTTAGGTCTTACTGTCCTTTTGTTGTTGGGGTTAAGGGCCATTCAACCTTACGTTCTACTGTCCTTTTGGGTTGTTAAGGGCCATTAAACCTTAGGTCTTACTGTTCTTTTGTTGTTGGGGTTGTTAAGGGCCATTAAACCTTAGGTCTTACTGTCCTTTTGTTGTTGGGGTTGTTAAGGGCCATTAAACCTTAGGTCTTACTGTCCTTTTGTTGTTAGGGTTAAGGGCCATTAAACCTTACGTCTTACTGTCCTTTTGTTGTTGGGGTTGTTAAGGGCCATTAAACCTTACGTCTTACTGTCCTTTTGTTGTTGGGGTTGTTAAGGGCCATTAAACCTTACATCTTACTGTCCTTTTGTTGTTGGGGTTGTTAAGGGCCATTAAACCTTAGGGCTTACTGTCCTTTTGTTGTTAGGGTTAAGGGCCATTAAACACTCTTATGCCGTTCCAAATTACGCTTTTCCTTTTGTTGTTGGGGTTGTTAAGGGCCATTAAACCTTACGTCTTACTGTCCTTTTGTTGTTGGGGTTGTTAAGGGCCATTAAACCTTACGTCTTACTGTCCTTTTGTTGTTGGGGTTGTTAAGGGCCATTAAACCTTACGTCTTACTGTCCGTTTGTTGGGTTTAAGGGCCATTAAACCTTACGTCTTACTGTCCTTTTGTTGTTGGGGTTGTTAAGGGCCATTAAACCTTACGTCTTACTGGCCTTTTGTTGTTGGGGTTAAGGGTCTTAGTCTTTTCACTGTCAGAGTTACTGAACCTAAGGGGAAGTAGCTGTCAGTTGCGGTAGACATATATGTAAAAATCGGGAAAAAAAGTCTGAAAATAAATTTACCCCCAAAAAAATAGTTTTTAAATCTAGCAACATTTTTGTGTCTCATCTGTGTAGGATAATTCTCACTGGAGTTATGGCAGTTATAATGAATGAGGTGATGACGTCGTCAGTTGGGTAGGCCTGTATGTAAAAATCGAACATCTGTTGTTATAACTCCATTATTTATGAACAGATCATTATGATTTTAAATAGATGTTCTAGAGTCATTGTTCTACAAATATACTATTGACAATTCCCTCCAATTTTTTGCGTACCACGGGACTAAAATGCAAAAAATGGACCCCAAAATAGTCGAGACGGATTTTTTGTAGGGACTACAGAAGACTTGTATAATTTTAGATCATCGAAAAATCCATTTGGTATTGCGTCATCGCGTGACCGGACAGATAACCGAAGGACAGTTAACCGAACAGACATTGCGTCGACAGCCATTTGGCCGAACGGACGAAAGACCGAACGGATAGGCTAGGTTAGGTGATGAATGTCAGGTCGGCCATATATCCGTTCGGTGAAATGTCCGTTCGGTCAAATGTGCTTCAGTGAAATGTCCCTTGGCCAAATGTCCGGGAGCCGCTTCTTCATTTCTTAGAATCCAAAATAACTTTGACATTGTCAGTATTTGAAATGGGCGACATAATTTTTGCCATGTCCAAATTTTGAACTTTTATTTTTTATTTATTGGACGATCTTCATGAAACTTTTTTCCCATACACTCTCATACTCCCAGAGTCTATGATACAAATTTGGACGAAATCATACGATCATACATGTGTGTGTGAGTAACACTCACACTGTGTGAACACTCACTGTGTGAGCAACACCCACAGTGTGTGTACTCGCCTAGTTGTACTCACCTAATTGTGGTTCCATGGATCGAGTCACAGCTCCTAGCCCCGCCTCTTCACTGGTCGCTACTAGATCACTCTTCCTGCTCCATGAGCTTTATCATAATTCTTAAAGCTATGTATGGTTCCTGCCTCCACTACATCACTTCCCAGACTATTCCACTTCCTGACAACTCTGTGACTGAAGAAATACTTCCTAACATCCCTGTGATTCATCTGAGTCTTCATCTTCCAATTGTGACCCCTTGTTGCTGTGTCCCATCTCTGGAACATCCTGTCTCTGTCCACCTTGTCAATTCCTCTCAGTATATATATATATATATTATATATATATATATATATATATATATATATATATATATATATATATATATATATATATATATATATATATATATATATATAATATATATATATATATATATATATATATATATATATATATATATATATATATATAATATATTATAATATATGTAATACACAGTTAACAGACCTGAGTGTAGTGTATAATCATTCCAGGATTTCATACCTTTTTTCATTGAAAAACATAGATAAACACTACAGTTTTATATATTATATATATATATATTATAATATATAATATATATAATATATATATATATATATATATATATATATATATATATATATATATATATATTATAATATATAATATATATAATATATATATATATATATATATATATATATATATATATATATATATATATATATATATATATATATATATAATATATTATAATGTGTGTGTGTGAGCAACACCAGCAGCTTGTAAGTAAGACCTGGTAGCGTGTGGTGTCGAGGTTAAAAGCTCAGTTCCCCAGGGCATTGTCATGGCACCTCTTCTGTTTCTTATTTGCAAAGCAGACATAGATCAAAACACACGTCACAGTTTTATATCATTTGCAGATGACACTAAAATAAGCAATAAAGTCACCTCGGTACAAGACACTGAAAAATTGCAGGAAGATATAAGCATAATTTTCCCGTGGGCAGTGAAGAACATGACGTTCAGTGGTGATAAGGTACATCTTAGGTATGGAAAGAATGAAGAGCTCAAAAGGGACATTGTATGCAAAACTCAAGAGAATCGTTAAATAGAACGAAAGGAACAAGTGAAAGACTTGGGAGTAATTATGTCAGATGACTTTTGTTTCAAAGAACATAACAAGACCAGTGTCACTACAACCAGGAAGATAAGGGAGTGGATAATGAGAGCCTTCAAGACAAGGCAAATAATACCAATAGTGAGACTTTTCAAATCGCTTGTGCTACCATTTAAAATAATATTGTGTTGACGGCCCCGTTTAAGGCAGGAGAAATATCAGACCTGGAACAGATAATAGATCGTTTGCGGCCCGCACAAAGCCAGTAAAACATTTAAATTACTGGGAACACCTTAGTCTTAAATATGTACTCACTGGAGTGGAGGAGAGAGATATAAATTATATACCTGGAAAATACTCGAGGGCCTATTAGCATGCGTGGATAAAATAAGAGAACATTACATCAACATCCGTGGCTTCAGACTATTCAACATCTTATCAGATCACAGAAACACTGCTGGAGCAAGTGTTGAAGTCTTCAAGAGGAAACTGAGCGTGTCTTCATCAGGTGCTAGTTCAACCTGTCTGTGATGGATATGTGGATCAGTGGACCAGCAGCAGCAACAGCCTGGTTGACCAGGCAAGCACCAGACGAATCTGGCCCGAGGCCGTGCTTTGGGAGTAGAAAAAAACACGAGTGTGGAGACGTGTGGTGGCATGTGGAGTGTGGTAAGGTGGAGGCGTGTGGTGGCATGTGGAGTGTGGTGGCGTGGTCAAGGTAAACAAAGCGTGACCCCTCACCTGTTGTGTGGACTATCATGTTGTTTGTGAATCAACTTGTCGGTACTCTATAGTCTATACCATTATTATGAACCACCTCTGCTGGGATGTAATGCGTCACCACAACACTGGTGTGGTGCATCAACACAACGCTGGTGGTGATGGGGCGTCACCACAACACTGGTGGTGGTGGTGGGGCGTCACCACAACACTGGTGGTGGTGATGGGGCGTCACCACAACAGTGGTGGTGGTGATGGGGCGTCACCACAACACTGGTGGTGGTGATGGGGCGTCACCACAACACTGGTGGTGGTGATGGGGCGTCACCACAACACTGGTGGTGATGGGGCATCACCACAACAGTGGTGCGTCACAGGCTCTCACCACCGCTGCTGCAGTGGGTATAGTGCAAGAACCGGTCGGTGGTGAGGCCTGGTGAAGCATCAGGTGGGAACGTCCCGTTGTTCGCACAATTGCTTCTCAGAAATGACATTTGGGAGCTCAGGTCTCTCCCTCAGTTGCGTTTGAATCTTCACTTTGCTGTTTTACACCAAAAAAAGCGTTGAAGAACTTTCGATCCTAGGAATTACAGAGATCAAACCTAATTGCATCTTATTCTCGAGGTATTGGACGCCCCTTACAGGTTTAGCGCCTCTCCGTGAATGTTTTAAAATTAAACCTACACTTTTAAACCGCATGCTAAAGTGAGGATTTTTTTTATATGAAATGAAAAATAATATTTTGAAGTGTTTTGAAATAACATTAACAAATATTATTATTATACGAAACTCTCACAAATAGATACGTAACCTAACCAATTTTGAAGTATTTTTTAATGTTAATATAAAAGCGTAGCGAAAATGTTGACATATATAATCATTAACGATCTTCCTTTATAGTGTTTTTTTTGTATTAATAGTAATATTAGGTATTATTATTCATAGAAGTCAGTGCCTGGGTCATGGGAGGCAATCTGGTTCGACCCAAGGAATGGAGGACAACTTGAGTACTTTGGATCAAGAGCCTCTCTCCAGCATCAAGGAACCTCCCTTGAGAGATTGTGTATATAGTAGTGCTGAGTGCTGTTACCCCTAATGTTAGCTAGGCTGCCTCCTAGCTATGTATAATGTATTTCCAGGCTTATTATTTTCAGTGCTAGTCTGCGTCCTAGCCATGAATAATGTATTTCCAGGCTTATTATTTTCAGTGCTAGGCTGCGTGTCATCCATGAATAATGTATTTCCAGGCTTATTATTTTCAGTGCTAGGCTGCGTCCCATCCATGAATAATATATTTCCAGGCTTATTATTTTCAGTGCTAGGCTGCGTTCCAGTCATGAATAATATATTTCCACTCTTGCTCCAGTCATTTAATATGATGAGATGTTTACAAATTGCATCACCTTGTTATAAGTTTTTTAAGGAATCTGAAAGCATGAAGATTTACGTCAGTTTTGCTAAAAAATAAAAAACACTACGGCACAGCATTTTTTTCCTAAAACGGGAACTGCAAGTTTTTCTTTTACAAACTTAATTGCGATTTTTTAATACGACCATGACGCTGTGGCGTGAAATACGGAATACTAAGTACTTGAGAGGTGCACTTCACAGGTGAGAGATGCAGTACAACCACGGACTGACTGGTGGTGTGTGCCGCCTGCACCTCCCAACGTACCCAGTGGTCGTGGAGGAGGAGGCAGCCTAGGGCAAGGTGAGGTAACCTGGGTGTTGTGGTGGACACAACACATGGTGGACACAACACATGGTGGACACAACACAGTGCTGCTACTGGTGGTGGTTGCTTCGTCAGAGATGTCACCGGACCTCAGGTTTTGCGCATATAACAACGTTGATTAGGCCAAACATCCGCTAGTGATAGAGTACTGACACGATTCGAGTTATGGCATTTTATTGTGAAGACGTTTCGTTCACCAGTGACTATCAGTTGAAGTGAATGTTCCTGCTGGACGAGTCTTACAACTCAACATGCACAACAAGATGCCATAACCTGCACTGTTTTATTTACATTCCGTTAGAGCACCATACTGTTGAAGTAACAGTATGGTGACATACTATCAAAGGTAAGGCGCATTCCACTAGTAGAATAAAGAATGTAATCATTGAGAGGGCAGGTTCCTCTCAAATCCATTCATTGTTTGTACTGTTTCTTGGGCGTAGTAGTCGATAATATGAGAAGGGAAATCGATGTGTTTGTCAGATCGATTCGTGGAGCTGCCTTCAAGCGTCATAAGAACATAGAGGGAGCACTGGCCCATGCTAAGCAGGTCTAATTCACACCCACCCACACCCACTCATGTATTTGTGTAACCTATTTTTAAAGCTAGTCAAGGTTTTAGCTTCAAGGACGCTACGTGGGAGTTCGTTCCACTCATCCACAACTCTATTGCCAAACCAGTGCTTTCCTATATCCTTTTCAAAACTTTTCCAACTTGAACCCATTGCTACGAGTCCTGTCTTAGTTTGATATTTTTAACACATTATTTATATCCCCTTTATTCCTGTTTTCCATTTATACACCTTAATCATATCCCAACTAATTCTACGCCTTTCTAGAGAGTACAGATTCAGGGCCCTCAGTCTATCCTCTAAGGAAAGATTTCTGATACGCGGGATCAACTTTGTCATCCTTCTCTGTACGTTTTCCAGTGCATTTATGTCCATTCTTTAATACGATGACCAGAACTGTGCAGCATAATCTAAATAAGGCCTAACCAACGACATAGGGAGTTGAAGAATAACCTGAGGACTCGTTATCTGTACTTTTTTATATTCGCTTTCTTGCGAATACTTACGGAATGTTGTCCTGGTTTTACATACTGCTAACCAAAACAACTAAATCTTTTTCGCGCTCAGAGTAACATCTACATTATTTACTTTATAAACAGTGGTCTTAGTAAGACGTTTGTGATACACGAGTAATGTGACCAACTATCAAGGCTAAGGGACACAACACAATATTATCTCTCCAATGTTGCTGAGACTGCCATTGCTGAGGATGTTACTGAGGATGCTGCGGCTGTTGCTACAGTTGCTGCTGAGCTTGTTGCTACGACTGCTGCTGAGGTTGTTGCTACGACTGCTGCTGAGCTTATTGCTATGACTGCTGCTGAGGTTGCTACGACTGCTGCTGAGGTTGTTGCTACGACTGCTGCTGAGGTTGTTGCTACGACTGCTGCTGAGGTTGTTGCTACGACTGCTGCTGAGGTTGTTGCTACGACTGCTGCTGAGGTTGTTGCTATGACTGCTGCTGAGGTTGCTACGACTGCTGCTGAGGTTGTTGCTACGACTGCTTCTGAGGTTGTTGCTACGACTGCTGCTGAGCTTGTTGCTACGACTGCTGCTGAGCTTATTGCTATGACTGCTGCTGAGGTTGCTACGACTGCTGCTGAGGTTGTTGCTACGACTGCTGCTGAGCTTATTGCTATGACTGCTCCTGAGGTTGCTACGACTGCTGCTGAGGTTGTTGCTACGACTGCTGCTGAGGTTGTTGCTACGACTGCTGCTGAGGTTGTTACTACGACTGCTGCTGAGGTTGTTGCTACGACTGCTGCTGAGGTTGTTGCTACGACTGCTTGAGTCTGAGCTGCGCTGTGTTGTTCTACGACTGCTGCTGAGGTTGTTGCTAGTCGACTGCTGCTGAGTTGTTGCTAGACTGCTGCTGAGGTTGTTGCTACGACTGCTGCTGAGGTTGTTGCTACGACTGCTGCTGAGGTTGCTATGACTGCTGCTGAGGTTGTTGCTACGACTGCTGCTGAGGTTGTTGCTACGACTGCTGCTGAGGTTGCTACGACTGCTGCTGAGGTTGTTGCTACGACTGCTGCTGAGGTTGTTGCTACGACTGCTGCTGAGGTTGTTGCTACGACTGCTGCTGAGGTTGTTGCTACGACTGCTGCTGAGGTTGTTGCTACGACTGCTTCTGAGGTTGTTGCTACGACTGCTGCTGGGGTTGTTGTACGACTTGCTGAGGTTCTGTGCTGCTGAGGGTTGCTATGACTGCTGCTGAGGTTGTTGCTGACTGCTGCTGAGGTTGCTATGACTGCTGCTGAGGTTGCTACGACTGCTGCTGAGGTTGTTGCTACGACTGCTGCTGAGGGTTGCTACGACTGCTGCTGAGGTTGCTACGACTGCTGCTGAGGTTGCTACGACTGCTGCTGAGGTTGCTACGACTGCTGCTGAGGTTGTTGCTACGACTGCTGCTGAGGTTTGCTACGACTGCTGCTGAGGTTGTTGCTACGACTGCTGCTGAGGTTGTTCTACGACTGCTGCTGAGGTTGTTGCTACGATGCTGCTGAGGGTTGCTACGACTGCTGCTGAGGTTGCTATGACTGCTGCTGAGGTTGTTGCTACGACTGCTGCTGAGGTTGTTGACTGCTGAGGTGCTGACTGCTGCAGGTTGTTGCTACGACTGCTGCTGAGGTTGCTAGACTGCTGCTGAGGTTGCTACGACTGCTGCTGAGGTTGCTATGACTGCTGCTGAGGTTGCTATGACTGCTGCTGAGGTTGTTGCTACGACTGCTGCTGAGGTTGTTGCTACGACTGCTGCTGAGGTTGTTGCTACGACTGCTGCTGAGGTTGTTGCTACGACTGCTGCTGAGGTTGCTACGACTGCTGCTGAGGTTGTTGCTACGACTGCTGCTGAGGTTGCTACGACTGCTGCTGAGGTTGCTATGACTGCTGCTGAGGTTGCTACGACTGCTGCTGAGGTTGCTATGACTGCTGCTGAGGTTGCTATGACTGCTGCTGAGGTTGTTGCTACGACTGCTGCTGAGGTTGTTGCTACGACTGCTGCTGAGGTTGCTACGACTGCTGCTGAGGTTGCTACGACTGCTGCTGAGGTTGCTACGACTGCTGCTGAGGTTGCTACGACTGCTGCTGAGGTTGCTACGACTGCTGCTGAGGTTGCTACGACTGCTGCTGAGGTTGCTACGACTGCTGCTGAGGTTGCTACGACTGCTGCTGAGGTTGCTACGACTGCTGCTGAGGTTGCTACGACTGCTGCTGAGGTTGCTATGACTGCTGCTGAGGTTGCTATGACTGCTGCTGAGGTTGCTACGACTGCTGCTGAGCTTGTTGCCTGCTAGGCTGACTGCTGCTGAGGTTGCTACGACTGCTGCTGAGGTTGCTACGACTGCTGCTGAGGTTGCTACGACTGCTGCTGAGGTTGCTACGACTGCTGCTGAGGTTGCTATGACTGCTGCTGAGGTTGCTATGACTGCTGCTGAGGTTTACAAAACTCAACGGAAGGAAAACTTAGTTTCGTTGTCTTAGGTTCAGAGGCTGATCATTTGTGTTGTTGAGCGCGAAACTTGTATGGGTCATATGAACAACAGGCTGAGGGACTGACCACCTCAAATACTTTTTCTCCAAGGTTGATGGACTGATTACATCATTATGGCTACCACACCTGCTGCCGTTGTATGTGACTGAAGAAGCCTGCTGTGTGGGCGAAACGTTTCATCAATAAAGATGTGTCTTAAGCATCAGCTTATTTGTATTTTATACCATTTTCAACATAACCTGAGTGTTAGTATTCTGCATGTACCCTCTCTCTCTCTCTCTCTCAGCCTGAGTGTTAGTATTCTGCATGTACCCTCTCTCTCTCTCTCTCAGCCTGAGTGTTAATATTCTCCATGTACCCTCTCTCTCTCTCTCAGCCTGAGTGTTAGTATTCTCCATGTACCCCTCTCTCTCTCTCTCAGCCTGAGTGTTAGTATTCTCCATGTACCCTCTCTCTCTCTCTCTCAGCCTGAGTGTTAGTATTCTGCATGTACCCTCTCTCTCCCTCTCTCAGCCTGAGTGTTAGTATTCTCCATGTACCCTCTCTCTCTCTCTCTCAGCCTGAGTGTTAGTATTCTCCATGTACCCTCTCTCTCTCTCTCTCTCAGCCTGAGTGTTAGTATTCTCCATGTACCCTCTCTCTCTCTCTCTCAGCCTGAGTGTTAGTATTCTGCATGTACCCTCTCTCTCTCTCAGCCTGAGTGTTAGTATTCTGCATGTACCCTCTCTCTCTCTCAGCCTGAGTGTTAGTATTCTGCATGACCTCTCTCTCTCAGCCTGAGTGTTAGTATTCTGCATGTACCCTCTCTCTCTCAGCCTGAGTGTTAGTATTCTGCATGTACCCCCTCTCTCTCTCTCTCAGCCTGAGTGTTAGTATTCTCATGTACCCTCTCTCTCTCTCTCAGCCTGAGTGTTAGTATTCTCAGTACCTCTCTCTCTCCTCTCAGCCTGAGTGTTAGTATTCTGCATGTACCTCTCTCTCTCTCTCTCTCAGCCTGGTGTTAGTATTCTGCATGTACCCTCTCTCTCCTCTCTCAGCCTGAGTGTTAGTATTCTGCATGTACCCTCTCTCTCTCTCTCTCAGCCTGAGTGTTAGTATTCTCCATGTCCCCCTCTCTCTCTCTCTCTCAGCCTGAGTGTTAGTATTCTCATGTCCCTCTCCTCTCTCTCAGCCGTGTTAGTATTCTGCATGTACCTCTCTCTCTCTCAGCCTGAGTGTTAGTATTCTGCATGTACCCTCTCTCTCTCTCTCAGCCTGAGTGTTAGTATTCTGCATGTACCCCTCTCTCTCTCTCAGCCTGAGTGTTAGTATTCTGCATGTACCCTCTCTCTCTCTCCAGCCTGAGTGTTAGTATTCTGCATGTACCCTCTCTCCCCCTCTCAGCCTGAGTGTTAGTATTCTGCATGTACCCTCTCTCTCCTCTCTCAGCTGAGTGTTAGTATCTCATGTACTCTCTCTCTCTCTCTCAGCCTGAGTGTTAGTATTCTGCATGTACCCTCTCTTCTCTCTCTCAGCCTGAGTGTTAGTATTCTGCATGTACCCTCTCTCTCTCTCTCAGCCTGAGTGTTAGTATTCTGCATGTACCTCTCTCTCTCTCTCTCAGCCTGAGTGTTAGTATTCTGCATGTACCCTCTCTCTCTCTCTCAGCCTGAGTGTTAGTATTCTGCATGTACCTCTCTCTCTCTCAGCCTGAGTGTTAGTATTCTGCATGTCCTCTCTCTCTCAGCCTGAGTGTTGTATTCTGCATGTACTCTCTCTCTCTCTCTCAGCCTGGTGTTAGTATTCTCATGTACCCTCTCTCTCTCTCTCTCTCAGCCTGAGTGTTAGTATTCTGCATGTACCCTCTCTCTCTCAGCCTGAGTGTTAGTATTCTGCATGTACCCTCTCTCTCTCTCTCAGCCTGAGTGTTAGTATTCTGCATGTACCCTCTCTCTCTCTCTCAGCCTGAGTGTTAGTATTCTGCATGTACCCTCTCTCTCTCTCAGCCTGAGTGTTAGTATTCTGCATGTCCCTCTCTCTCTCCCTCTCTCAGCCTGAGTGTTAGTATTCTGCATGTACCCCTCTCTCTCCTTCTAGTAGGTTATTCTGCATGTACCCTCTCTCTCTCTCTCAGCCTGAGTGTTAGTATTCTGCATGTACCCTCTCTCTCTCTCTCAGCCTGAGTGTTAGTATTCTCATGTACCCTCTCTCTCTCCTCAGCCTGAGTGTTAGTATTCTGCATGTACCCTCTCTCTCCCTCAGCCTGAGTGTTAGTATTCTGCATGTACCCTCTCTCTCTCTCCTCTCTCAGCCTGAGTGTTAGTATTCTGCATGTACCCTCTCCTCTCTCCTCTCAGCCTGAGTGTTAGTATTCTGCATGTACCCTCTCTCTCTCCTCTCTCAGCCTGAGTGTTAGTATTCTGCATGTACCCTCTCTCCTCCCTCTCTAGCCTGAGTGTTAGTATTCTGCATGTACCCTCTCTCTCCCTCCTCAGCCTGAGTGTTAGTATTCTCATGTACCCTCTCTCCTCTCTCTCAGCCTGAGTGTTAGTATTCTGCATGTACCTCTCTCTCTCTCCTCTCTCCAGCCTGAGTGTTAGTATTCTGCATGTACCCTCTCTCTCTCCTCTCTCAGCCTGAGTGTTAGTATTCTGCATGTACCCTCTCTCTCCTCTCTCAGCCTGAGTGTTAGTATTCTGCATGTACCCTCTCTCTCTCCCTCTCTCAGCCTGAGTGTTAGTATTCTGCATGTACCCCTCTCTCCCTCTCTCAGCCTGAGTGTTAGTATTCTCATGTACCCTCTCTCCTCTCTCCAGCCTGAGTGTTAGTATTCTCATGTACCTCTCTCTCTCTCAGCCTGAGTGTTAGTATTCTGCATGTACCCTCTCTCCCTCTCTCAGCCTGAGTGTTAGTATTCTGCATATCTGCCATGTTAGTATTCTCGTACCTTCTCCTCTCTCAGCCAGTGTGATTCCATGCCCTCTCTCTCTCTCAGCCTGAGTGTTAGTATTCTGCATGTACCCCTCTCTCTCTCCTCTCTCAGCCTGAGTGTTAGTATTCTGCATGTACCCTCTCTCTCTCCTAGCTGGAATTCTCTGCCTCCCTCTCAGCCTGAGTGTTAGTATTCTGCATGTACCCTCTCTCTCTCTCTCTCCTCTCTCTCTCTCTCCGTTCCTACTCTCTCCCTCTCTCAGCCTGAGTGTTAGTATTCTCATGTACTCTCCTCTCTCTCCCTCTCTCAGCCTGAGTGTTAGTATTCTCATGTACCCTCTCTCTCCTCTCTCAGCCTGGTGTTAGTATTCTCGCCTCTCTCTCTCTCGTCCTCTCTTCTCTCAGCCTAGTGTTGCTACTCTCTGCATTGTACCCTCCCTCTCTCTCCCTCTCCAGCCTGAGTGTTAGTATTCTGCTGTAAACCTCTCTCCTCCTCCTATTTATTTTCATTAATTTCTCTTAGCTGAGTTTGTATCCAATGTTCTTCATTTCTTCATCTATTACTCTTTCTCTACTCTCTATTGTTTTTACCTTCTTCTTTTATATCATTCTACTGTTATTTCATACCATCACCTTCTACTACACAGTCTGTCCAGCTTGTACATACTGCATGATACCACTTTCACACAATCTGATCACAGCTTGTACACACAACTGATACTACTCACAGCTTGTACACACAATGATAACACAGCTTGTACACCAAGCTGATCAACACGCTTGTACACACAAGCTGATAACACAGCTTGTACATACATAGCTGATTAACACAGCTTGTACACCAAGCTGATAACACAGCTTGTACACAAGCTGATAACCAGCTTTACACACAAGCTGATACACACAGCTTGTACACACAAGCTGATAACACCACAGCTTGTACACACAAGCTGATACTCTCACAGCTTGTACCAAAGTGATAACACACACAACTTGTACACACAAGCTGATAACACAGCTTGTACACACAAGCTGATAACACAGCTTGTACACACAAGCTGATAACACAGCTTGTACACACAAGCTGATAACACACACAGCTTGTACACACAAGCTGATAACACAGCTTGTACACCAGTGATAACACAGCTGTACACACAGCTGATACACACTTGTACTACAGCTGATACACACAGCTTGTACACCAAGCTGATAACACAGCTTGTACTCAAGCTGATACACACAGCTTGTACACAGCTGATAGACACACATGCTTGTACACACAGCTGATACACACACAGCTTGTCACACAATGCTTGATACACCAGCTTGTACACACAAGCTGATACCCACAGCTTGTACACACAAGCTGATACTACACTTGTACACATCAGCTGATACACTTGTCACACAAGCTGATAACACACACAGCTTGTACACACAAGCTGATAACACACACAGCTTGTACACACAAGCTGATAACACACACAGCTTGTACACACAAGCTGATAACACACACAGCTTGTACACACAAGCTGATAACGCACACAGCTTGTACACACAAGCTGATAACACACACAGCTTGTACACACAAGCTGATAACACACACAGCTTGTACACACAAGCTGTTAAGACACACAGGTTTGTGTACACACAGGCTGTTAAGACAGCTTGTTGTACACACAGGCTGTTAAGACACAGGTTGTTGTACACACAGGCTGTTAAGACACACAACTTGTTGTACACACAGGCTGTTAAGACACAGGTTGTTGTACACACAGGCTGTTAAGACACACAGCTTGTTGTACACACAGGCTGTTAAGACACATGTCTTATGTACACTTCATGTTATATGATGGATATCTTCATAACATTGACATGAGAACTCACAGAAATGTCACTTCTATGCATTATCAAATTGCTTATAGTATTTGTAAAGAAATTTGGATGTACTGTACACATAATGTTTGTAGAATTACCAACAATATGTTAGGTAGTGACACAATGAAACTTGCAATAATTGCACAGGTGTCGTTTTGATTAATGTGCAACACTTGGGTGTCTTTATTGAGGAAACGTTTTGCACAAAGTGGCTTCATCAGTCATCAGGAGTTTGAGGTAATCAATCCCTGAGGGACTGATTACCTCAAAGTCTTTCTGATCTTCATCATTCTTCTTTGTATGGACTGATGAAGCCACTGTGTGGCGAAACGTTTCTTCAATAAAGATACCCAAGTGTTGCACATGTGTCTAATTTATCAACTTGTCTGTTCTCTGAACCATTTATCAGCATGTGTCTTCTTACTTAATACACATAGTATCACATGTGTCATTAAAAACCAGAAGCTTGGCTAGTTTGAGAAAGTGAGAGAGGAAAGAATGTGTGGGTGACACTTGCTGGATCCTAGTGAAGACAGTGTGTGGCGAGAAGTGACTGTCAGCAACAACGTCACCATAATAGTGTCAGTGTTGGTGGTCACAGGGATAAGTTAGTTTATTCAGATATACACAAATACAGTTACATAGATTATCGTACATAGCAGCATATGTGTAGAGAACCCAGGATAACCCAAAAATGTCAGAGTGACTTATTTCCATTGGGGTCCTTTTAATATGTTATTATTTTACTATAAAGGAGTTATACTAGGAATAAGGTAAAATGAGTTATCACTACTCACAAAGGTTGGTTAATGGAGTTTAAAACTTCTCCACTGCACGAGGGTCATTAAGACTGTAAGAATCCTTTTCACCACCAGTCAAGAATACTTTAATACCTAAAATATGTATTAATGTAAACTGTCAACACACACACACAATATATATATATATATATATATATATATATATATATATATATATATATATATATATATATATATATATATATATATATGTAGATGAATGGTTCAGAGAACCGACGAGTTGTTAAATTAGACACATATGTAACACTTGGGTATCTTTATTGAGGAAACGTTTCGCAACACAGTGGCTTCATCAGTCCATACAAAGAAGAATCGTGAAGAACAGGAGGAGTTTGAGGTGGTCAGTCCCTCAACCTTGAGTCGATGTTGTCAGTCCATCAATCTTGACTAGAATACAGCATATCTGCGAAGTGGTAGCTTATATACTGAAGGCAGGAGAGGTGCAGCAGTCGTAGGTGGTGTCACATTTGACCAATGTGGAAGTAGGTCGTGCCCAAGGGTTAGGCAAGCGAAGAATTCCTGTATTAAGATACCAAGATGTTGCAGTGTCAGACAGGATGTAGATGAATGGTTCAGAGAACCGACGAGTTGGTAAATTAGACACATATGTTGCATATGTGTCTAATTTACCATATATCTATATATATATATATATATATATATATATATATATATATTATATATATATATATATATTATATAAACACTGATCTCTGGCCGACGGAGACTTGACCCTACGAACCTTGTGACAAGGTACGCAGTGCTTTGCGTCTAGCTCACGCTAGACGTTGATCCAAGGCAGCCAGCTTTCAGGCAGGTGGCTTACAGCTTTTCATCTCATCCCCTGCATGCATCGACACAACTAGAGATTTTTACAATGCTAGGAATTCGCAAGAGCAGGCGAAATATTCAAGGTACTGCGTACCTTGTCACAAGGTTCGTAGGTGTGTGTGTGTGTATATATATATATATATATATATATATATATATATATATATATATATATATATATATATATACTGAGAGATATACTCCCTCAGTGTATTTATAGTCATTTTAAGCACTCCGCCTTCAAGTTGAGCATTTCTTAAGCGCTCAAATACGTTATGCTACTAGTGCTCTATCACTACCAAACAAATAGCAGGGTAATATTCTTGTTTTTAATTTATTTACCATTGAGGCTCTATTTTAAAATCTACTACTGTTACTACTACTGATCATAATTAATGTTAGTAAACTAGCGACAGTACTGCAACAACCCTCCACGTAGTGTCAGTCAAGCAAACACCTTACAGTCTTGTAGCCTTTAAGGTATGTTAGTCGTATGCAGTTGTAGCGTGATTTGGAAAGGCGCCGTAGAATTAGGGGAGATATGATTGAAGTATACAAATGGTAAACAGGAATAAATAAAGGAAATATAAATATCGTGTTAAAAATGTCTTACCCAGTCGGGACTCACAGCAATGGAGTGAGGTTGGAGAAACTTAAGATTTAGAAATAGTATTGGGAAGTGTAAGTTTGGCAGTAGAGTTGTAGAGAAAAAAGGCATAATGCCGTGACTGGAACAATACACAAATAACCCGCACATAGGACAGAGGAGCTTACGAAGACGTTTCGGTCCGGCTTGGACCATTTACAAAGTCACACTAACAAGAGAGTTCATGTTCAGGTAGGTTTGCCAGGACGGGTCGTGGCCTGGGTCTTCTCCGTGTGGTGACCCGGCATGGCTCCAGAAAGAGTTAGTTTAATATCTTTATTATGCACCCCATACCCGTCCTGTGGGCGGTAGTCAAAAAGATTACAAAGGTACATAATGGGTCCAGAAACTGTATCCCAAACCATACCACGGGTGGGGTTAGAACCCGCGATCAGAGAGTCTCAAAACTCCAGACCAATGCGTTAGCTGGAGATTCGTCTGTAAAAACTTGCATTTGTGGACACAGTGGTGCCTATGCTAACCTTCCTGTGGTGTAGAAATATACCTAGTTGGATGAATCTTATTGAAGCTAGCTGGCCCAGTGGCTTATGCGACGGTCTGGAGTTTTGAGAGACTGATCGCGGGTTCTAACCCCACCCATGGTATGGTTTGTTTACAATCGTGTCATTACGATTTCGTGAGACTGTATCCCAGAGGTACATAATGGGTCCAGCCCTATGACAAGGGCACGGTGACTTTCAACTATTTGAGCTATTCCTGGCACTCGAGCCGCAGCCCGAGTGCCAGGATGACTCAGGAGATTCTCTGGAGGCGTGTCGAACACCTGACGTCTGACGAGGCGAGAAGGGATAAGGACGGGACCAGTAGAGGTAGAAAGAGTAGTGGTAGTGGTAAGGCTGGTAGTGGAAGCAGTAGTAGGAAAAAATTGCGTTAGTAGTAGTAGTAGAAAAAATGGGGGTCATTCTAAGGGCAAGAAAAAGGAGCACTGCAGAAGGGCCCACAAGGGGTAGGACCAAAAAAAAAAAAAACACAGGGAAGGGGAGGAACGGAAGGAAGGGTTTAATTGAAAACCGGTGTATTAGCGAAACTCTGTAAAGTGAGGCACTATAAAGCGGGGCAACTCCTGTACATGGAAAAGTGTACAAAGATTATTATTATTATTATTATTTTACGTTAAAAACCTTTAACAACTTCGCACTTTTAATTCTTTTTACAACTTGGCACTTTTAAATTTTTTACCTCGTTATGAGTTGTCGTGTAACTTGTATCTTAACTAGGTTTTTTCAACTCACTGCCTTGTACTAGACACAGTACAAGAACTACGTAGTCTTAGTTCTAGTTTGCTTCATAGAAATGCTATACATATATCGAATTTTGGTACAGTTTGAAATAAAAATTATTCATTATTACTACAAAAACAACAACTAAGTGTGAGGATGATGATAGAGGTGTATACAATGCTGCATACATTATGTATACAATGCTGCATACATTATGTATACAATGTTGCATACATTATGTATGCAATGCTACATACATTATGTACGCAATGATGCATACATTATGTATGATATGCTCCATTCATAATGTATGCAATACTGCATACATTATACAATGCTGCATACATTATGTATACAATGTTGCATACATTATGTATGCAATGCTACATACATTATGTACGCAATGATGCATACATTATGTATGATATGCTCCATTCATAATGTATGCAATACTGAATACATTATACAATGCTGCATACATTATGTATGCAAACCGTAACGTTGGCTTCTTTATACTACTAATGTATTAAATTTTGCTAAATAAAAAAAACACCAAGGTCAGAAATAATAGAAAATGGGAATGAATGTTGTCGTTTCATTAGAGAAAACGATAGAACTGTCCTCACCACGTGGCCAACTATTATATTTTCCTCTTTCAGTACTGTTCAGATTCAGATTTTTATTTCTCTGTAAAGATTACCAGGTGGGGTTTACATATTATAAAATAATAATTACAAAATTACAATGTGTGGTTTACATATTATAAGACAATAATTACAAAAATGGCCACTAGCATGCCCAGGCATGCTAGGCATTTCGGGCAGACTAATATTAATTCTTAATCTATATTACAAATTACAAATGATTAAATAGATTTACAATAGTGAGGTAGTTCAGAATATTTAGATTATGACAACTTGTAAAATTAGTAATGAGAATGCTTTCGTCTTGGCATGTTACATAGTTTCTATTAAAGCTCCTATATTGGAGTATATCAGGCAAACTTAAAACTAGTTTGAGATTTATTAGGCAATAGCTATATTCGGGATTTTGTTTACTGTCCTTTGGGTCAGTGTAGGTGCAGATGAGGAGGATGTGTGTGTGTGCATGAATAGGTGGTTTTCATGTAGTTAGGGAATGGTGGGGTGTGTTAGTGAGATAAGATGTTTTTTGATGATAGTGTTGAAAATGGTGACTGAGTCTGCAGTTCTGGAGTTTTCAGGTAGGGAGTTTAGATTTTAGGCCCTTTAATGTACATTGAACGTTTGTATAGATTTAGCCGGACACGGGGAATGTCAGAGATTTTTGTGTCTGGTATTGTGCCTATGGGTCCTGTCACAACTATCAAGAAAGCGTTTTAGTTCAAGGTTAATAGTGGAATTTATGGTTCTGTACATGTAGGTTGCACAGTAGTAAGTGTGAATGCTCTGAACAGTGAGTAAGTTTAGGTCTTTGAAGAGTGGGGGATGGGGGGTGTTGCCTGGGATTGGATTGCATGATAATTCTTACTGCGGCTTTTTGTTGAGTTATTATTGGTTTTAGGTGGGTGGTTGCTGTTGATCCCCAAGCACAAATGGCATAGGTGAGGTAGGGATAGATGAGTGAATAGTATAGTGTGAGTAGGGCTGATTGGGGTACATAGTAACGTATCTTAGAGAGGATCCCAACCAATTTGGATACTTTTTTTGCTATGTGTTGGATATGGGTGCTGAAATTTAGGTTGCTCTCCAGGTGTAGGCCCAGGAATTTGCCCTCATTGTGTTTATCAATAGGAGAGTTGTCAATCATTATGTTCAGTTGTGCTACACATGTTCTGTTACAAAACATAATGTAGAAGGTTTTGTCAGTGTTAAGTGTAAGTTTATTGGCAATCATCCAGGTTGATATTTTTAGTAGCTCTTCATTAACAATGGTGTTGAGTGAGGCAAGATTTGGGTGGGAGATGACATAAGTCGTGTCGTCAGCAAAGAGAATTGGTTTCAGGTGTTGTGATACGTTGGGAAGATCATTGATGTATAAGAGGAAGAGCAGGGGACCAAGGACACTTCCCTGTGGCACTCCAGTATCAAGTGGTCGTGTAGATGAGGTTGTCCTTACTGGTGACGTATTGATACCTGTTAGTAAGATAGGATTTGAAATATATAAAAGCGTGGCCTTTTATACCGTAATGGTCATGTTTTTGGAGTAGGATGCCGTGGTCTACTGTATCAAAAGCTTTCCTTGGGTCAATAAAGAGTCCTAACGGATATTCCTTATTTTCCAGTGTTGTGTAAAGTAGGTCCAGCATTTTTACAATTGCATCGTTTGTGCTTTTGTTTTTTCTAAAGCCAAATTGGCAGGGGTTGAGTATGCTTTGTACTGTAATAAATGAATATAATCTCTTGTGCACGAGTTTCTCAAAGATTTTGGATAGCAACGGTAAGTTTGAGATTGTCCTGTAGTTATTTACATCTGTGGGGTCACCACCTTTGAGAATTGGTGTAACCCTTTCTGTCTTGAGGGGTGTCGGGAAAGTGCTAGTTTCTAGTGAATTGTTAAAAAGTAGGGAAATAGCAGGCGAAAGGACATGAGCCGCTCGCTTGTACAATAATGGTGGGACTTGAGACAGATTCCCTGATTTATTCTTAAGTGACTTTATAATCATGGTGACTTCAGTGGGTTCGGTAGGTGCAAGATAAAAGGAGGTTAGGAAATTTCCATCCAAGTAATCACTTGCTTGGGCATTGGTACCTGGGATTTTACTGGTGAGATTTGATCCTATGGTTGAGAAGAAGTCATTTAACTTGTTAACTGTATCAATAGGCTGTAGTTGTGTTTCATTTGGTTTAGTTAGGACAATATCCCTAGTTTTTTTCAGCTAGTCCTCACATACGTAATGACATATTTTATTCATTCTAGAATATATATCACATTTCTATGTTATTAATATTGTTTATTATGTCATGTTAGATGAATTGTGATAGATAAACAAGCCGTAGAGCTGACATTAGTGTAATGTTGTGGGTGCCAAGAATCTGAGAGTGTGTTTTCCAGGTCTTTCTTATATCTCTTCTTGTTTCGGTGAATCTGTTGGAATAGTACAGTTGCTTGGCCTTTCTTATTAGTTTGGTGAGAACTGATGCATAGTGTTTAATAGTATTTTTGTGTATTAGGCCCTGTCTATATTGCTTTTCATATTGATGTTTCTTATCAATGGATAAGATAAGATTTTGTTGGGATTTTTAACCCCGGAGGGTTAGCCACGCAGGATAACCCAAGAAAGTCAGTGGGTTATCGAGGATTGTCTGGTCCTTCAGTCTTGTCACCCCCAGGATGCCACCCACACCAGTCACCTAATATCGACATGTGCTTAGGACAAAAAAAAATGGTAACCCAGGTACCTACTTAATTGCTAGAGGAAGAGTGACAGAAGGTGTAAGTATATACATTGTTACTTGGACACGTAGGATATACGTTGGAGACACTCAAACATATACATTGCAGACTTAAGCATATATATCTTGCAGACTTAAAAATATATATACATTGCAGACACTTAAGCATATACATTGCAGACACTTAAGCATATACGTTGCAGATACATACGTGGTTACATGAGCACTTATACACATGCCACTTTGTCCTTCAACATTGCAATAATTAGATCAGGTTATTGTAACGTCATTATCATTTTGTAACGTCATTATTATTCTGTAACGTCATTATCATTTTGTAACGTCATTATCATTTTGTAACGTCATTATAATTTTGTAACGTCATTATCATTTTGTAACGTCATTATCATTTTGTAACGTCATTATTATTCTGTAACGTCATTATCATTTTGTAACGTCATTATCATTTTGTAACGTCATTATCATTTTGTAACGTCATTATCATTTTGTAATGTCATTATCATTTTGTAACGTCATTATAATTTTGTAACGTCATTACCATTTTGTAACGTCATTATCATTTTGTAACGTCATTATTATTTTGTAACGTCATTATCATTTTGTAACGTCATTATCATTTTGTAACGTCATTATCATTTTGTAACGTCATTATTATTCTGTAACGTCATTATCATTTTGTAACGTCATTATCATTTTGTAACGTCATTATCATTTTGTAACGTCATTATCATTTTGTAACGTCATTATCATTTTGTAACGTCATTATCATTCTGTAACGTCATTATTATTCTGTAACGTCATTATCATTTTGTAACGTCATTATCATTTTGTAACGTCATCGTAGGTGAGGTTACGTTGTTGATTTAAGGTTAAAAATTTTCATTTAGGTATTTTTAACGTTTTAATTAACTTCAGTAAACTGGGAGGTCTACTAGGGTAAGATTAACATTAGTTAATGCAGTTAGCGCTCGTGGCTTGGTTGGTAGCGCCCTCGCCTTACACTGAGGGGCCAGGATAGATCCCCGGCACGGCTGAAACGTTGGGCATGTTTTCTTACACCTGCTGTCAATTCACCTACTAGTAAGGAGGTACCTGGGTGTTAGTTGACTGGTGTGAGTCGCATCCTGGGGGACAAAATTAAAGGACCACTATGGAAATTAGACAGTTCCCGGTGACGCACTGATTTTATTGGGTTATCCTGGCTTACTAACCCTCCCCGAGTTAAAAATCCCAACAAAATCTAAAGTTGGAACATGTAAGTTGAGTTACCCTTGACGCTGGGGAGAGTGGCTTCATTTAAGGATAGATATGAGGTACACAAACTAGCCACTACCATCCACAGGATAGATATGAGGTTCACAAACTAGCCACTACCATCCACAGGATAGATATGAGGTACACAAACTAGCCACTACCATCCACAGGATGGATATGAGGTGTACAATAAACTAGCCACTACCATCCACAGGATGGATATGAGGTACACAATAAACTAGCCACTACCATCCACAAGATGGATATGAGGTACACAAATAAACTAGCCACTACCATCCACAGGATGGATGTGAGGTACACAATAAACTAGCCACTACCATCCACAGGATGGATATGAGGTACACAATAAACTAGCCACTACCATCCACAGGATGGATATGAGGTGCACAATAAACTAGCCACTACTATCCACAGGATAGATATGAGGTACACAATAAACTAGCCACTACCATCCACAGGATGGATATGAGGTACACAATAAACTAGCCACTACCATCCACTGGATGGATGTGAGGTACACAATAAACTAGCCACTAACATCCACAACATGGATATGAGGTGTACAATAAACTAGCCACTACCATCCACAAAATGGATATGAGGTACACAAATAAACTAGCCACTACCATCCACAGGATGGATGTGAGGTACACAAACTAGCCACTACCATCCACAGGATGGATATGAGGTACACAATAAACTAGCCACTACCATCCACAAGATGGATATGAGGTGCACAATAAACTAGCCACTACCACTATCTAGCTACTTCTACTTACACTTTAGGTCACACTACACTGGCATACACATGCATATATATACATACACACATCTAGGTTTTTCTTCTTTTTCTTAATAGCTCTTGTTCTTTTTATTTTCTATTGTCCATGGGGAAGTGGAAAGAATTTCCTCCGTAAGCCATGCGTGTCGTATGAGGCGACTAAGATGCCGGGAGCAATGGGCTAGTAACCCCTTCTCCTGTACAAATCTACTAAAAACGAGAAGAAGAAAAACTTTATAAAATTGGGTTGTCTGAATGTGCGTGGATGTAGTGCGGATGATAAGAAAGAGATGATTGCCGATGTTATGAATGAAAAGAAGTTGGATGTCCTGGCCCTAAGCGAAACAAAGCTGAAGGGGTAGGCGAGTTTCAGTGGGGAGAAATAAATGGGATTAAGTCAGGAGTATCTGAGAGAGTTAGAGCTAAGGAAGGGGTAGCAATAATGTTGAAGGATCAGTTATGGAAGGAAAAGAGGAATATAAATGTGTAAATTCAAGGATTATGTGGATTAAAATAAGGGTCGGATGCGAAAAGTGGGTCATAATAAGCGTGTATGCACCTGGAGAAGAGAGGAGTGTAGAGGAGAGAGAGAGATTTTGGGAGATGTTAAGCGAATGTATAGGAACTTTTGAACCAAATGAGAGAGTAATTGTGGTAGGGGACCCAAATGCTAAAGTGGGAGAAACATGCAGAGAGGGTGTAGTAGGTAAGTTTGGGGTGCCAGGTGTAAATGATAATGGGAGCCCTTTGATTGAACTTTGTATAGAAAGGGTTTAGTTATAGGTAATACATATTTTAAGAAAAAGAGGATAAATAAGTATACAAGATATGATGTAGGGCGTAATGACAGTAGTTTGTTGGACTATGTATTGGTAGATAAAAGACTGTTGAGTAGACTTCAGGATGTACATGTTTATAGAGGGGCTACAGATATATCAGATCACTTTTTAGTTATAGCTACAGTGGGAGTAAAAGGTAGATGGGATACAAGGAAAATAGAATCAGTAAGTAAAAGAGAGGTGAAGGTTTATAAACTAAAAGAGGAGGCAGTTAGGGTAAGATATAAACAACTATTGAGGATAGATGGGCTAGTAGAGTGTAGGCAATGGGGTCGAAAATGTATGGGTAGATTTAAAAATGTAGTGTTAGAGTGTTCAGCAGAAGTTTGTAGGTTACAGGCGAGTGGGTGCGGGAGGGGAAGAGGAGCGATTGGTGGAATGATGATGTAAAGAGAGTAGTAAGGGAAAAAAAGTTAGCATATGAGAGGTTTTTACAAAGTAGAAGTGATGCAAGGAGGGAAGAGTATATGGAGAGAAAAAGAGAGGTTAAAAGAGTGGTGAAGCAATGTAAAAGAGAGCAGATGAGAGAGTGGTGAGATGTTATCAGCAAATTTTGTTGAAAATAAGAAAAAGTTTTGGAATGAGATTAATAAGTTGAGGAAGCCTCAGAGAACAAATGGATTTGACAGTTAAAAATAGGAGAGGAGAGTTATTAAATGGAGAGTTAGAGGTATCGGGAAGATGGAGAGAATATTTTGAGGATTTGTTAAATGTTGATGAAGACAGGGAAGCTGTGATTTCGTGTGTAGGGCAAGGAGGAATAACATCTTGTAGGAGTGTGGAAGAGCCAGTTGTGGGTGTAGGGAAGTTCGTGAGGCAGTGGGTAGAATGAAAGGGGTAAGGCAGCTGGGATTGATGGGATAAAGATAGAAATGTTAAAAGCAGGTGGGGATATAATTTTGGAGTGGTTGGTGCTATTATTTAATAAATGTATGGAAGAGGGTAAGGACCTAGGATTGGCAGAGAGCGTGTATTGTTCCTTTGTATAAAGGCAAAGGACAAAAGAGAGTGCAAAAATTATAGGGGAATAAGTCTGTTGAGTGTACCTGGTAAAGTGTATGGTAGAGTTATTATTGAAAGAATTAAGAGTAAAACAGAAAGCAGGATAGCAGATGAACAAGGGGGCTTTAGGAAAGGTAGGGGTGTGTAGACCAAGTGTTTACAGTGAAACATATAGGTGAACAGTATTTGGATAAGGGTAAAGATGTTTTTGTGGCATTTATGGATTTGGAAAAGGCGTATGATAGGGTAGATAGGGGGCAATGTGGCAGATGTTGCAGGTGTATGGAATAGGAGGAAGGTTACTGAAAGCAGTGAAGAGTTTTTATGAGGATAGTGAGGCTCAGGTTAGAGTGTGTAGGAGGGAAGGGACTATTTCCCAGTAAAAGTGGGCCTTAGACAAGGATGTGTGATGTCACCGTGGTTGTTCAATATATTTATAGATGGGGTTGTAAGAGAAGTGAATGCGAGGGTCTTGGCAAGAGGTGTTGGGCTAAAAGATAAAGAAGCAAATACAAAGTGGAGTTGTCACAGTTGCTTTTTGCTGATGACACTGTGCTTTTGGGAGATTCTGAAGAGAAGCTGCAGAGGTTGGTGGATGAATTTGGTAGGGTGTAAAAGAAGAAAATTGAAAGTGAATATAGGAAAGAGTAAGGTGATGAGGATAACAAAAGAATAGGTGACGAAAGATTGATATCAGATTGGAGGGAGAGAGTATGGAGGAGGTGAATGTATTCAGATATTTGGGAGTGGACATGTCGGCGGATGGGTCTATGAAGGATGAGGTGAATCATAGAATTGATGAGGGGAAAAGGGTGAGTGGAGCACTTCGGAGTCTGTGGAGACAAAGAACCTTGTCCATGGAAGTAAAGAGGGAATGTATGAGAGCATAGTTATACCAACGCTCTTATATGGGTGTGAAGCATGGGTGATGAATGTTGCAACGAGGAGAAGGCTGGAGGCAGTGGAGATGTCATGTCTGAGGTCAATGTGTGGTGTGAATATAATGCAGAGAATTCGGAGTTTGGAAATTAGAGGAGGTGGGATTACCAAAACGATTGTCCAGAGAGCTGAGGAGGGGTTGTTGAGGTGGTTTGGACATGTAGAGAGAATGGAACGAGACAGAGTGACTTCGAGAGTGTATAAATCTGTAGTGGAGGGAAGGCGGGGTAGGGGTCGGCCTAGGAAAGGTTGGAGGGAGGGGGTAAAGGAAGTTTTGTGTGCGAGGGGCTTGGACTTCCAGCAAGCATGTGTGAGCGTATTTGATAGGAGTGAATGGAGGCATATGGTTTTTAATACTTGACGTGCTGTTGGAGTGTGAGCAAAGTAACATTTATGAAGGGATTCAGGGAAACCGGCAGGCCGGACTTGAGTTCTGGAGATGGGAAGTACAGTGCCGGCACTCTGAAGGAGGGGTGTAAATGTTGCAGTTTTATAACTGTAGTGTAAAGCACCCTTCTGGCAAGACAGTGATGGAGTGAATGATGATGAAAGTTTTTCTTTTCGCCACCCTGCCTTGGTGGAATCGGCCGATGTGTTAATAAAAAATCCACAGGATGGATATGAGGTGCACAATAAACTAGCCACTACCATCCAGAGGATGGATGTGAGGTACACAATAAACTAGCCACTACCATCCAGAGGATGGATGTGAGGTACACAATAAACTAGCCACTACCATCCAGAGGATGGATGTGAGGTACACAATAAACTAGCCACTACCATCCAGAGGATGGATGTGAGGTACACAATAAACTAGCCACTACCATCCAGAGGATGTATGTGAGGTACACAATAAACTAGCCACTACCATCCAGAGGATGGATGTGAGGTACACAATAAACTAGCCACTACCATCCACAGGATGGATATGAGGTACACAAATAAACTAGCCACTACCATCCACAGGATGGATGTGAGGTAGACAATAAACTAGCCACTACTATTTACAGGATGGATATGAGGTACACAATAAACTAGCCACTACCATCCACAGGATGGATGTGAGGTACACAATAAACTAGCCACTACCATCCAAAGGATGGATATGAGGTACACAAATAAACTAGCCACTACCATCCACAGGATGGATGTGAGGTACACAATAAACTAGCCACTACTATTTACAGGATGGATGTGAGGTACACAATAAACTAGCCACTACCATCCACAGGATGGATGTGAGGTACACAATAAACTAGCCACTAACATCCACAGGATGGATATGAGGTGTACAGTAAACTAGCCACTACCATCCACAGGATGGATATGAGGTACACAAATAAACTAGCCACTAACATCCACAGGATGGATGTGAGGTACACAAACTAGCCACTACCATCCACAGGATGGATATGAGGTGCACAATAAACTAGCCACTACCATCCACAGGATGGATATGAGGTGCACAATAAACTAGCCACTACCATCCACAGGATGGATATGAGGTACACAATAAACTAGCCACTACCATCCACAGGATGGATATGAGGTACACAATAAACTAGCCACTACCATCCACAGGATGGATATGAGGTACACAATAAACTAGTTGCTTCGGCTTCAAAATCTAAATCTAATATTGGATTGATCTGGAATACCAACCATGTGTCTGGCCCTGTTTGACCCCTACAGCTTTAGCTCTTCCCAACGATTGTAACAATTGACATGTGTGAGGTCATGTTGGTTGGGGTTCCCTGAGATGATTGCTGCATTGAACATGAAGGTCGACCTCAGGCACAACCTGCTGTCATAACACCTTGTCCTTGACTCGTGTCACCTCTAATATTGAGTTCTTCCTGTGTGTGTGTGTGTACATATTTGTTTTTTTTGTACACAGAGTTGTTTCAGGGGTTGAGGCTTAGTTCCTGGTCCTCTCCTCCTAAAGCACGTTGATCGGCATCCCTAATTTCTGGCCTCTCTAGTCTTGTGATTTCTATTCTTGAAACTGTGTATTGCGTGTGCCGGCATCACTGCCTCATCCAAGTCATTCAGCTATTTAACCACCTTAAGACTAAAATACTTCCTTACAGTCTTAGAGCCCGCGTCTCCTTGATCCTGGCCTTCTTAATTCAGTCTGCCCCTGTCTACCCTCATCATTTCTTTTGATTTTATATCATGCGCATACCTCTCCATGTCCTCCTATCGGTCAGGGTCGTCTCGTTCAATCTCTCATAGTTATTCCTCTCAGTTCCGGTACCATCCTGTTAGGAGCCTTTTGGGTCTTTTACGAGTTTGTGTACGTGCTTGACCAGTCGTGGGCTCCATCCTGGAGCCCACGTACTCATTGATTTTCATAAGTGTCGTGTAAAAAAATCTGAAGGATTATATGTTTTAATTCCTGAATGCTGTTCCGAAGTTTGCTAATTTTACATTTGTCCCTGACGTTATACGATTTGTCATTCTGGCGATGTGTTTGGTCTTATATTTATCTTAGGTTATTACTCTCTGATATTTGCAGTTTCTCTCCGTCTGTGCTGTACTGTTTTCCTTCTGCTTTCACTATTTCTACTTCGTATGACCTTGCATTTGTTCGGGTTGAACTGGAGAAGCCACTTGTCTGACCTCATCCGTAGTCTGTTGAATTAAAGTTTATAAGTGTCCTCTCCTGTTCTTATTCTTCTCATTCGATTTACATCAGCAAACAGTGACACACAGGACTCAATCCTATCTGTCAGGTCATTCATATATAGGAACAGTAGTGGTCGTAATACTGATCCTTGTGGCATTCCACCCCGCTCGTTACTCCCGCACAGTCTGATGTCTTAATTAACCCATACTGTTACTCCGCATTCATTCAGGTCCTCCGTGACATTTCAGTACTCTGTCTTTACTCTGTCTGTTCCTCTAATTTCTGGACTAATCTTCGGTTTATCAGATGATTTCTGCAGTCCAAGACGTAAGCTCCTGGGACCTTGATAACGTTTTCTAAGAAATATGTCATAGTGTTTACGTGTTTTTTCTAAGCCAACTTGTCGGTATTTATTAGCAAGGTTTATACCATACAGTTTACCCAGCCCTGTTTTGTTTATCTCTGTGCCTCTGGTATTAAACTCCAACAAATCTTGATGGTATTTTGTTAAGAATCATCTAAGTGTTCCAATATCTTTTTCCTTACAATCTTCAATAGATCATTGGACAATGTGGATGTTAGAGATACTGGCCTGTAAGTTAATACATAGGGATCACATTTGCGCCTCCATTTTTTTTCAGCTGTTCTGATCGGAGATTGGTTGAAGACCTTTGTTATTGGGTTACGTTGTGGGTGCACTCCTCTCAGCACCCATGGTGATGTGTTATCTTCCCAAGGCTTTTGTTACATAAGGTTCTTGAGTAGTTTAGACACTTCTTTTGTTGGTACTCCCCATCACTCGTTATGTTCTCCCTACAATATACTCCAGTAACTCTTCAGGTATCTTTATTTGTAGACGTTTCGCCAACCAGTGACTTTATAAGGGTATCCCGTAGCTCGATGGCGAGCGCACTCAGCTCACACACTGAGGTCCTGAGTTCGAATCTCCGGTACGGCTGGAAAACATTAGGGACGTGTTTCCATAAGACACCTGCTGTCCCTGTTTACCCATCAGTATAAAATGAGCACCTGGGTGTTAGTGGACTGGTGTGGGTGGCATCCTGGGACAAAACTGACCTAATTTGTGGGAAATGCTCAGCATAACAAGGGGCTTTCTATATAGTAGTATGTCATTGATGTCAGCTATGGTCTGTATACCTTGTACATGTACTGGTAGTAAATAAAGATATTATTATATTATTATTATTATTATTATTATTATTATTATTATTATTATTATTATCAATACAAGGAAATAATGTGAAGAATTATATACAGAAGATGAGGGACTGATTATCTCATCTTTTATATATAATTCTTCACATTATATCCTTGTATTGTACTGATGAAGCTACTGGATGGTGAAACGTCTACAATAAAGATGCCCAAATGTTGCACATGTGTATAATTCTGCATCATGTTGTATACCATTTATGTACAGTGGTTCTCCACTTTTTATAAACAAAAATTTGAATATTTTCCTAGGCTCTTCATATACTTGTCATTCTTCGCCATCTTTTACCATCCTCCTTTGGCCATATTATTTGCTCTCTGAACTGTTGATCATGTTGCTGTTGCTGCTGCTTGTAAACCAGGCAAGATTCTTCAAGGGAACCAGGCAAGATTCTTCAAGGGAACCAGGCAAGATTCTTCAAGGGAACTAGGCAAGATTCTTCAAGGGAACCAGGCAAGATTCTTCAAGGAAGCCAGGCAAGATTCTTCAAGGGAACTAGGCAAGATTCTTCAAGGGAACAAGGCGAGATTCTTCAAGGGAACCAGGCAAGATTCTTCAAGGGAACCAGGCAAGATTCTTCAAGGGAACTAGGCAAGATTCTTCAAGGGAACTAGGCAAGATTCTTCAAGGAAGCCAGGCAAGATTCTTCAAGGGAACCAGGCAAGATTCTTCAAGGGAACCAGGCAAGATTCTTCAAGGGAACCAGGCAAGATTCTTCAAGGGAACCAGGCAAGATTCTTCAAGGGAACCAGGCAAGATTCTTCAAGGGAACCAGGCAAGATTCTTCAAGGGAACTAGGCAAGATTCTTCAAGGAAGCCAGGCGAGATTCTTCAAGGGAACCAGGCAAGATTCTTCAAGGGAACCAGGCAAGATTCTTCAAGGGAACCAGGCAAGATTCTTCAAGGGAACCAGGCAAGATTCTTCAAGGGAACCAGGCAAGATTCTTCAAGGGAACCAGGCAAGATTCTTCAAGGGAACCAGGCAAGATTCTTCAAGGGAACCAGGCAAGATTCTTCAAGGGAACCAGGCACCATTCTTCAAGGGAACCAGGCAAGATTCTTCAAGGGAACCAGGCAAGATTCTTCAAGGGAACCAGGCAAGATTCTTCAAGGGAACCAGGCAAGATTCTTCAAGGGAACTAGGCAAGATTCTTCAAGGGAACTAGGCAAGATTCTTCAAGGGAACTAGGCAAGATTCTTCAAGGGAACCAGGGAAGATTCTTCAAGGGAACCAGGCAAGATTCTTCAAGGGAACTAGGCAAGATTCTTCAAAGGAACTAGGCAAGATTCTTCAAGGGAACTAGGCAAGATTCTTCAAAGGAACCAGGCAAGATTCTTCAAGGGAACTAGGCAAGATTCTTCAAAGGAACTAGGCAAGATTCTTCAAGGGAACTAGGCAAGATTCTTCAAGGGAACTAGGCAAGATTCTTGAAGGGAACCAGGCAAGATTCTTCAAGGGAACCAGGCACCATTCTTCAAGGGAACTAGGCAAGATTCTTCAAGGGAACCAGGCACCATTCTTCAAGGGAACTAGGCAAGATTCTTCAAGGGAACCAGGCAAGATTCTTCAAGGGAACCAGGCACCATTCTTCAAGGGAACTAGGCAAGATTCTTCAAGGGAACTAGGCAAGATTCTTCAAGGGAACTAGGCAAGATTCTTCAAGGGAACTAGGCAAGATTCTTCAAGGGAACCAGGCAAGATTCTTCAAGGGAACCAGGCACCATTCTTCAAGCAGAAGACTTCAGACGGCATTTTGAGGAAATTCTTCAAGGGAACCAGGCAGATTCTTCAAGGGAACAGCAGTTGGAACGATTCTTCAAGGGAACTAGGCAAGATTCTTCAAGGAACCAGGCAAGATTCTTCAAGGGAACCAGGCAAGATTCTTCAAGGAACCAGGCAAGATTCTTCAAGGGAACCAGGCAAGATTCTTCAAGGGAACCAGGCAAGATTCTTCAAGGGAACAGGCAAGATTCTTCAAGGAACAGGCAAGATTCTTCAAGGGAACTCAGGCAAGATTCTTCAAGGGAACTCAGGCAAGATTCTTCAAGGAACCAGGCAAGATTCTTCAAAGGGACCAGGGGAAGATTCTTCAAGGGAACCAGGCAAGATTCTTCAAGGGAACAGGCAAGATTCTTCAAGGAACTAGGCAAGATTCTTCAAGGGAACCAGGCAGATTCTTCAAGGGAACCAGGCAAGATTCTTCAAGGGAACTAGGCAAGATTCTTCAAGGAACTAGGCAAGATTCTTCAAGGAACCAGGCAAGATTCTTCAAGGGAACCAGGCAGATTCTTCAAGGGAACTAGGCAAGATTCTTCAAGGAACCAGGCAAGATTCTTCAAGGGAACTAGGCAAGATTCTTCAAGGGAACTAGGCAAGATTCTTCAAGGGAACTAGGCAAGATTCTTCAAGCTGGAAACCAGGCAAGATTCTTCAAGGGAACCAGGCAGATTCTTCAGGAACCAGGCAATTCTTCAAGGGAACCAGGCAAGATTCTTCAAGGGAACCAGGCACGATTCTTCAAGGGAACTAGGCAAGATTCTTCAAGGGAACTAGGCAAGATTCTTCAAGGGAACTAGGCAAGATTCTTCAAGGGAACTAGGCAAGATTCTTCAAGGGAACCAGGCAAGATTCTTCAAGGGAACCAGGCACCATTCTTCAAGGAAACCAGGCAAGATTCTTCAAGGAACAGGCACGATTCTTCAAGGGAACCAGGCACGATTCTTCAAGGGAACCAGGCAAGATTCTTCAAGGGAACCAGGCAAGATTCTTCAAGGGAACCAGGCAAGATTCTTCAAGGGAACCAGGCAAGATTCTTCAAGGGAACCAGGCAAGATTCTTCAAGGGAACCAGGCAAGATTCTTCAAGGGAACAGGCAAGATTCTTCAAGGAACCAGGCAAGATTCTTCAAGGGAACTCAGGCAAGATTCTTCAAGGAACCAGGCAAGATTCTTCAAGGAAACCAGGCAAGATTCTTCAAGGGAACCAGGCAAGATTCTTCAAGGGAACCAGGCAAGATTCTTCAAGGGAACCAGGCAAGATTCTTCAAGGGAACTAGGCAAGATTCTTCAAGGGAACCAGGCAAGATTCTTCAAGGAAACCAGGCAAGATTCTTCAAGGGAACCAGGCAAGATTCTTCAAGGAAACCAGGCAAGATTCTTCAAGGAAACCAGGCGAGATTCTTCAAGGGAACTAGGCAAGATTCTTCAAGGAAACCAGGCAAGATTCTTCAAGGGAACCAGGCGAGATTCTTCAAGGGAACCAGGCGAGATTCTTCAAGGAAACCAGGCAAGATTCTTCAAGGGAACCAGGCGAGATTCTTCAAGGGAACCAGGCGAGATTCTTCAAGGGAACCAGGCGAGATTCTTCAAGGGAACCAGACGAGATTCTTCAAGGGAACCAGGCAAGATTCTTCAAGGAAACCAGGCAAGATTCTTCAAGGAAACCAGGCAAGATTCTTCAAGGAAACCAGGCAAGATTCTTCAAGGGAACCAGGCAAGATTCTTCAAGGGAACCAGGCGAGATTCTTCAAGGGAACCAGGCGAGATTCTTCAAGAACCGACGAGATTCTGGAACCAGACGAGATTCTTCAAGGGAACCAGGCGAGATTCTTCAAGGGAACCAGGCAAGATTCTTCAAGGGAACTAGGCACCATTCTTCAAGGGAACCAGGCAAGATTCTTCAAGGGAACTAGGCACCATTTTTCAAGGGAACCAGGCGAGATTCTTCAAGGGAACCAGGCAAGATTCTTCAAGGGAACTAGGCACCATTCTTCAAGGGAAACAGGCAAGATTCTTCAAGGGAACCAGGCAAGATTCTTCAAGGGAACTAGGCACCATTCTTCAAGGGAACCAGGCAAGATTCTTCAAGGGAACCAGGCAAGATTCTTCAAGGGAACTAGGCGAGATTCTAGAGGCAACATATAACAGCTGAATTATGACTTGACTCTGCGTGCTGCAGATAACAGTAGTCTGCCTGGTCATCTGGTTATTAGCAATGTCTAGTTGCAGAAACTCAATAGAAACCGGTTGGAGGTACCTAAATTATATCTTGGGGCAACAATGCAAATTGTACGTTTGGCAGTGTTGCAAAAATAGGAAAACATTGTTACTTCGAACACTGAAAGGAACCCGGATAAGTTGACCTTATGGTAAATGACGTGTAAACATCGTTTAATGTTCAAAATAATCAGTGTAATGGAGTTTAATAACACTGATATTAAATACTGATTTAAAGTGGAATGTGGCTCCTCTCTGAGGGAAGAGTGTGGATGTTGAAGGAAGAGTGAGGATGTTGAAGGAAGAGTGAGGATGTTGAAGGAAGAGTGTGGATGTTGAAGGAAGAGTGTGGATGTTGAAGGAAGAGTGTGGATGTTGAAGGAAGAGTGTGGATGTTGAAGGAAGAGTGTGGATGTTGAAGGAAGAGTGTGGATGTTGAAGGAAGAGTGTGGATGTTGAAGGAAGAGTGTGGATGTTGAAGGAAGAGTGTGGATGTTGAAGGAAGAGTGGGATGTTGAAGGAAGAGTGTGGATGTTGAAGGAAGAGTGTGGATGTTGAAGGAAGAGTGTGGATGTTGAAGGAAGAGTGTGGATGTTGAAGGAAGAGTGATGTAGGAAGATGTTGAAGGAAGAGTGTGGATGTTGAAGGAAGAGTGTGGATGTTGAAGGAAGAGTGTGGATGTTGAAGGAAGAGTGTGGATGTTGAAGGAAGAGTGTGGATGTTGAAGGAAGAGTGTGGATGTTGAAGGAAGAGTGAGGATGTTGAAGGAAGAGTGAGGATGTTGAAGGAAGAGTGAGGATGTTGAAGGAAGAGTGAGGATGTTGAAGGAAGAGTGTAGGATGTTGAAGGAAAGAGTGTGGATGTTGAAGGAAGAGGATGTTGAAGAGGAGTGAAGAAGATGGATGTTGAAGGAAGAGTGGGATGTTGAAGGAAGAGATGTAGGATGTTGAAGGAAGAGTGAGGATGTTGAAAGAAGAGTGTGCATGTTGAAGGAAGAATGTGGATGTTGAAGGAAGAGTGAGGATGTTGAAGGAAGAATGTGGATGTTGAAGGAAGAGTGAGGATGTTGAAGGAAGAGGTCGCCTGAATTTTGAATTTTCCATCCTCTAATGGGTCGATTTTATTTTACTTATAACTCGAGAATGCCTCATCCAATCGGCTTCAAACTTCCAACGCTTGTGTACGATAACAAAGACCAGATTTTTGGAAGAGTTGGCGTGTTTACCTGCCCTGTGAACAAAATTGTTGATCATATTCCCATCACTACGACTCACGAAATCGTAATGACATGATTGCAAACAAACCATACTACGGGTGGGACTAGAATCCGCGGTCAGTGTGTCTCAAAACTCCAGACTGACGCGTTAGCCACTGGGCCAGCTGGCTACAATAAGAGTCATCCAACTAGGTATATTTATACACCATAGGAAAGTTAGCATAGGCCACCACTGTGACCTCAAATGCAAGTTTTTACAGACGAAATCTCCAGCTAGCGTGGCCGTGACGAACTCTAGCTCAGGTCCCCTCAAAGCGGGTTCTAACCCCACCCGTGGTATGGTTTACATTCCCATCATCGTGTAACGGGGTCTGATAACTTACAAAATCCTCAGCGGTGGAGTTTCAAATGTTAAAAACGTCGCCTTCTAATTCAAGTTGGTGGAAAGTTTAATTGAAATGTGTTAATGCAGTTTTGACTATTTTATATGTAAACAAAATGGTGAATTTTTTTATTCCAGAACACGTTAAAAAAAATTCAGTTTAGCTGTTGTGGATGAGTTGAGTATTTCATGGGTGATGCGTCGTATTGTCAAGATAATAACTGTTAAGTGTAATTTGCTTACAAGAAAATTTGTTGATGTAGGTGACAATGGTATAAAATACCAACAAGTTGATTAAGACACATGTGCAACAGTTGGGTGTCTTTATTGATGAAACGTTTCGCCCACACAGTAGACTTCTTCAGTCAAATACAGAGGCAGCAGTGTAGTAGTGAAATGGTGATGTAATCAGTCTAGCAACCTTGAAGAAATAGTATTTGAGGTGGTCAGTCCCTCAGCCTGGAGAAGAGTTCAGCTCTAGACTGAGGGACTGACCCACCTCAAATGCTGTTTCTTCAAGGTTGTTGGACTGATTTCATCATCTTTAACTACTTCACCCACCGCCTCTGTATTTGAAGAAGCCTACTGTATAGGGGAAACAATTTGGAATCGTTGGAATTTGTACCATAACTGCAGAATGACTCCTCTGATCATCTTCAAACTTTCACCACTGGTGTGGTGTCCCGAACACAAAGCTCACACTGCTGCAGCCCCCACATATCCATCACAGTCTGGTTGATCCGATATTCACTGTTATTCAATAACTAAAGAATGGTTCTGTTATTTGGCCAACCCATTATCAGAGTCACACACACTCGTGTGTTAGTACATGTACAAGGTATACAGACCATAGCTGACATCAATGACATACTACTATATAGAAAGCCCCTTGTTGTGCTGAGCATTTCCCGCAAATTAGGTCAGTTTTGTCCCAGGATGCGACCCACACCAGTCCACTAACACCCAGGCACCTATTTTATACTGATGGGTGAACAAAGACAGCAGGTGTAAGGAAACACGCCCAATGTTTCTACCCTCGCCGGGAATCGAACCCAGACACTCAGAGTGTGAAGCGAGAGCTTCAGCCACCAGGCCACGGGGCACCGTAAACTTCTATGTGCGGGTTATTTGTGTATCAACATGTCGGTATACAATACCTACATGTTGATAAGGAAGACACATGTGTAAGAGTTAGGTATCTTCCGAAACGTTGCAGACTATGCAACAAAACTCTTCTCCAGGCTGAGGGACTGACCACCAGGTTCCAATGTCACCAGGTTCAGCCCCTTAGCCTTTCCTCGTAGTTCGTCCCCTTAACTAAGGGGCTACTTTCGTGGCCATTTTCTGCACTTTCTCCAGTTGCTTGACATCGTTTATTACATCTGCACTTCACGCTGGTGATGCTGTGTGATTCCTGAAAGCTGATCTTGGTCTCGTCAAACACTTGTTCGCTGCAGAGGTTATTTCATTTGTTTCTCTGGCACAGAGCACCTGGAGGAGCACCTTTAACTTCTTTCCTGAACTTTATTGTGTTTATAGTTTATAAGCAAACACTTGTGGAAATAAATGGTATAAAATACCGACACAATGGAAAAATAAACAAGCAGTATAATGTGATCCTTTATTGACAACGTTATTGATACGTCGTCAATAAACTTAAGAACTTATTCGATAGGCTTCAAATTTTCAATTATCTTGCACTGCAACTATGGAAAGGTTAGTGCAACTATTGGCAAAGTGTTCCAGGTTTTGGTTTCTGTGCCATAGCTTGAGAAAGCGTCTTCTGATCGGTTTCAAACTTATAATTGAAAAATTCTTCATGGTTGTGAGTGTGAGCTCGGGCGCCTGTTATGGATAATGACACCTTGGAGGGTTGATGGTGGCTGGGGACTTCCCAGCTGGTTCAGCTGGCTTTCTACCAGCCCTCACACCTCACACCTCTCTCACCAGGATTTCGCACTACTGCTGCCTCTGTATTTGACTGAAGAAGTCTACTGTGAAGGCGAAACGTTTTATCAATAAAGATACCCAACTGTTGCACACGTGTCTTAATCACCAAATAATACCATGTTTGTATCTCTGAAATACTGTTTGTTTACGCACGATAAATAATATACCGTCCTATGTGATACGTCAAGGTATCTTATTAATGAAAATAATATACAAGACATATTTTAGGTGTATGGAATAGGAGGAAGGTTACTGAAAGCAGTGAAGAGTTTTTATGAGGATAGTGAGGCTCAGGTTAGAGTGTGTAGGAGGGAAGGGGACTATTTCCCAGTAAAAGTGGGCCTTAGACAAGGATGTGTGATGTCACCGTGGTTGTTCAATATATTTATAGATGGGGTTGTAAGAGAAGTGAATGCGAGGGTCTTGGCAAGAGGTGTTGGGCTAAAAGATAAAGAAGCAAATACAAAGTGGGAGTTGTCACAGTTGCTTTTTGCTGATGACACTGTGCTTTTGGGAGATTCTGAAGAGAAGCTGCAGAGGTTGGTGGATGAATTTGGTAGGGTGTGTAAAAGAAGAAAATTGAAAGTGAATATAGGAAAGAGTAAGGTGATGAGGATAACAAAAAGAATAGGTGACGAAAGATTGGATATCAGATTGGAGGGAGAGAGTATGGAGGAGGTGAATGTATTCAGATATTTGGGAGTGGACATGTCGGCGGATGGGTCTATGAAGGATGAGGTGAATCATAGAATTGATGAGAGGAAAAGGGTGAGTGGAGCACTTCGGAGTCTGTGGAGACAAAGAACCTTGTCCATGGAAGTAAAGAGGGAATGTATGAGAGTATAGTTATACCAACGCTCTTATATGGGTGTGAAGCATGGGTGATGAATGTTGCAACGAGGAGAAGGCTGGAGGCAGTGGAGATGTCATGTCTGAGGTCAATGTGTGGTGTGAATATAATGCAGAGAATTCGGAGTTTGGAAATTAGGAGGAGGTGCGGATTACCAAAACGATTGTCCAGAGAGCTGAGGAGGGGTTGTTGAGGTGGTTTGGACATGTAGAGAGAATGGAACGAGACAGAGTGACTTCGAGAGTGTATAAATCTGTAGTGGAGGGAAGGCGGGGTAGGGGTCGGCCTAGGAAAGGTTGGAGGGAGGGGTAAAGGAAGTTTTGTGTGCGAGGGGCTTGGATTTCCAGCAAGCATGTGTGAGCGTATTTGATAGGAGTGAATGGAGGCATATGGTTTTTAATACTTGACGTGCTGTTGGAGTGTGAGCAAAGTAACATTTATGAAGGGATTCAGGGAAACCGGCAGGCCGGACTTGAGTTCTGGAGATGGGAAGTACAGTGCCGGCACTCTGAAGGAGGGGTGTAAATGTTGCAGTTTTATAACTGTAGTGTAAAGCACCCTTCTGGCAAGACAGTGATGGAGTGAATGATGATGAAAGTTTTTCTTTTTCGGGCCACCCTGCCTTGGTGGGAATCGGCCGATGTGTTAAAAAAAAAAAAAAAAAAATTTTTTAGGATATCTTCTTATAACAGATAAGACAGTTGTACTCCTGTTAACCCTTTTGGGGCCTAGTTCCTAGGCCTATTGTGCATCCATATGCTGTTGTACTACCATCCACAGGATGGATATGGAGTGCACAATAAACTAGCCACTTCTGTGGTAAAATCTATTTACATACGAATGAAATGTAGCCAAGAGCTTGTGTGTAATAATATTTTATGGTTATATTAACGATAATAATAAGAGTTCTAACTATTGTTACATAGAAGTTGTCTTGACCTTGATAATTTAGACACGTTTGCAGTAGTTGGGTATTGTTACTCCTTAATTGACTTCTCCAGTCGATTACAGTGACCGCAGAAACAGTACACATGTAAAGGGTAAGGAACATCATATTTACATCTTTGCTTCTTCTGCTGCCTCCTTTATATGTGACTGGAGAAGCCTACTATGTAGGCGATACGTTTCAGAATTAACATAATTGTTGAACATGTGTCTGAATTATCAACTTGTCGGTACCGTATACCATTATGATATTCACCTTGTCTTGACCTTACTACCATGGCTGTCGTGTGGCCCCTGGGGCAGCCTCAGTGACTGTCGTGTGACCCCAGGGGCAGCCTCAGTGACTGTCGTGTGACCCCTGGGGCAGCCTCAGTGACTGTCGTGTGACCCCTGGGCAGCCTCAGTGACTGTCGTGTGACCCCTGGAGCAGCCTCAGTGACTGTCGTGTGACCCCTGGGGCAGCCTCAGTGACTGTCGTGTGACCCCTGGGGCAGCCTCAGTGACTGTCGTGTGACCCCTGGGGCAGCCTCAGTGACTGTCGTGTGACCCCTGGGGCAGCCTCAGTGACTGTCGTGTGACCCCTGGGGCAGCCTCAGTGACTGTCGTGTGACCCCTGGGGCAGCCTCAGTGACTGTCGTGTGACCCCTGGGGCAGCTTCAGTGACTGGCGTCTTGAAGGCTCGTTCAGTGTTATTTTAATGATATTAATAATTTGCCTTATGAGGTAGGTAGATAACTGGTTCGTAGGTAGATAACTGGTTCTAAGGTAGATAAATGGTTCAGAGAACCGACACATTGATGATTTAGTCACATATGCAACACTCTGGTATCTTTATTACGGAAACGTTTCGTCAACCAGTGGCTTCATCAGTCAGATACAGAGAAGAATTAGTTTGAGGTAACAGTCCCTCAGTCTGGGGGACTGATTACTTCAAACTTCCAATCTTTAACCATTCTACTCTGTTTTGAGGTACAGTGGAGGTTGTAGCATCAAGATCTACTCTGTTTTGAGGTACAGTGGAGGTTGTAGCATCAAGGTCTACTCTGTTTTGAGGTACAGTGGAGGTTGTAGCATCAAGATCTACTCTGTTTTGAGGTACAGTGGAGGTTGTAGCATGAAGGCTGTTAACTCGTGTTTGTAAATACTTGTGGTAAGCAGTTCATTGTTGATGGTTATCTGCCCTTCTCTCCCTGCTAGTAATAATAATAATAATATCTTTATTTCTACCAGTACATGTACAAGGTATACAGACCATAGCTGACATCAATGACATACTACTATATAGAAAGCCACTTGTTATGCTGAGCATTTCCCGCAAATTAGGTCAGTTGTGTCCCAGGATGCCACCCACACCAGGTGACTAACACCCAGGTACCTACTTATTGCTAGGTGAACATGGACAGCAGGTGTCTTAAGGAAACATGTCCTAATGTTTAAAACCGTACCGTGGATCTAACCACGGACCTCATTGTGTGAGGCGAGTACTACAGCTCACTAGGTTTTGTCCTCACTTAGCACGGGTTCAAGCCCCACCCGTTCTGTGATTTACAATAATGTTACAATTTCGTAAGTCATCTTTGTAAATCGTAAATTCAACTCCTCCCACACTTCCTTGTTTCTGGCAATCTCTCCCCTTCTTCACTCTTATTATCTCAACCTTTACTGTTGTGTTTCTTCTGAAGTGTCTGAAAGATTTCGTTTCAGCCTTGGCCTTTTGCTGTTGTTGTTGTTGTTGTATCTGTCTAAAGCTATCATTTAGTCTCTTCTCTCACTTCTAACTTCCTTTCTATCTCATATGCTCACCTTTGTTTGTGTGTGTGTGTGTGTGTGTGTGTGTGTGTGAACTCGTAATGTAAATAAGGGTGAGGATAACCCATATAGGTGTCTTAATTGGGATATATGTTATGGTTGTGCTCACGAGTCAAATATTTCTGTCTCTTCTATACTCCCTCCTTCCCTTCCTACTCTCTCCCTATCTCTCTCCTCTATTTTAAGCTGTCCTTGCCCTGCCATTCACCATTTCATCCTAACATCCCTCGCACTTACATTGACCGCCCTAATTGCCCTTCTCTCTCCCTTAAGAACCCACACAACCCTGAATTTTTTACAAAGATTTTAATTGATATTTGTTTTTGTTTTTTCAGGTACGAGAGAAGATTCTGAGAGGCTCTGGTATGTATGAAACGCTTTATAAATTAGTAAATATTTCCCAATTACCACTGAGTGGTTCCTTCCTATATGTGTTTATGTAGAAGAAAATATTCAAACATCTCCTGGGAGAATCTTGAGTTTTCCCTCAAGTACGTTTATTCTCTTTTCTGAGGATGAGGGTCCCCAATTCAGTTCTAGAGGTGGTTATATATATATATATTATATATATATATATATATATATATATATATATATATATATATATATATATATATATATATATATATATATAAATCAGTGACAAACATATAACAATATATCTCTTAAATCTTTTGTACCATATTATGTAATAAAATATACCTATTGGTAAAAAAAAAAAAGAATGAAAAGATGGGGTGGTAGGGAAGTGGAATATTCAAATGGCTTCAGGAAGAAATCCAAATATTCTTCCTTGAAGCCTTTTATCCACTTCTCCGAGGCTATGGGTTCCACAATTTCCACCAGAGGTGGACCCATTAATATATATATATATATATATATATATATATATATATATATATATATATATATATATATATATATATATATATATGGCTCAGTAACCAGTTTAGGTATACCTGTACACTTGCTCATTAATGCAGATATTTAATCATCCAATCATGTGGCAGCACCTCAATGCCTTAAAGCATGCAGACATAGTCTAGAAGTTCAGTTGTGATTCAGACCAAATATAAGACTGGGGAAGAAATGTGATTTAAGTGACTTTGACTGTGGAATGATTGTTGGTGTCAGACTGACAGGTTTCAGTATCTGAGAAGTTGCTGATCTGTGATTGTCCTGTACATCAGTCTAGAGTTTGTAGGACATGGTGTGAAAAACTCAAAACATACATTGAGCGGCAGTTCTATGGGCTAAAACGCCTTGTTAATGAGAGAGGTCAGAGTGACCAGATGGGTTCTATCTGGCAGGAAGGTAACATTAACTCTAACCACACATTGCAAGTGTTATGCAGAGAAACATCTCTGAATGTACAACATGTCGAACTTAAAGTGGATGGGCTACAGCAGCAGAAGACCAAGCCGGCTTCCACTCTTGTCAGCTAAGAACAGGATACTGAGACTACAGTGGGCACAGGCTCGCCTAAACTGGACAGTTGAAGAGTGGAAAAACGTCGCCTGTTCTGACGAATCGTGATTTCTGCTGCGACATGCAGATGGTAAGGTCAGAATTGGGCATAAACATGAATCCATCCTGTCTGTGCAGCCGACAGATCAGCAGCAACTACGTGATGCTATCATGTCAACACAGACCAAAATCTCTAAGGAATGTTTCCAGCACCTGGCCCATGGCCGGGTTCCGACAGTAGCAATACTCTCGAAACTCATCAAAGGTATATCAAAGGTTGTTGAATGAATTGTTATTGAATCCAAGACACTGAGAATTAAAGCTGTTCTGGGGGCAAAGGGGAGACCCTACCCAGTACTGGAAGAGTCTACGTAATGAAGTGGCTATTATGTGTGTGTGTACTCAGTTGTACTCGCCTAGTTGTGGTTGCAGGGGTCGATTCACAGCTCCTGGCCCCGCCTCTTCACTGGTCGCTACTAGGTCACTCTTCCTGTTCAATGAGCTTCATCATACCTCTTCTTAAAGCTATGTATGGATCCTGTGTGTGTACACTTTAGAAAGCTTGTGGAACGGATATTGTAGAAGATCTTCTCTAGCCAACAGTGTTATATTTACATAATTGTTTTCACTTGGTGTGACTCAACTGTAATATCTTAAGTGGCGAGGCAACTTTTCTGGCGTCGTTTACGCAAGTCGTGCGCAACATTGATAATAATTAGCGTAAGTAACATTATTATTGTCCTAGAGGATGTAGGAGTCTGGTCCAGGGCCGGGCTCCGGGGGTACAAGAAACTCAAAAGACCAAAAGGGCGAAATGTGACTTATAAATGGTCCAAGTCGGAGCTAAACATAAGCTTCTCAGTGCCGCATATATCCCGGTCTGGGACCAGGGTATATGCGGGTTATTTGTATACAAACTGGAAACCCATCAAGGGTATACCACTGGTATATCTCAGAACTTTCTTGCATGAAAAAGTTCACCTTTATGCAAGGTATTTATGCTGCTACATAACCCTTGTGGGTTTAGCACTTCCACGTAAATATAAGTTTATTTTAATCAATGATAATGAATCAAGTTATCAGAGAATAACTTTAAAGAAGATAATTTTCAGAATTATCTTTAAATAGTGACTAGTTAAAATTGTCTTACAAAAAAAAAAAGATGACTGTAGCAAATCTAATTAATTGTTTTATATAATGTATGAGACACATGTGCAACACTTGGGCGTCTTTATTGGTGAAACTTTTCGCCTGCGCAGTAGGCTTCTCGAGTCAAGTACAGAGTTATCACAGGGATTGTTGGATTGCTCACCTCTGTTCCCCTCCCTTCCTCCTGCTGTCTCCTGTTTTGGTCACCTCTGTTCTCTACCCTCCTCCTGCTGTCTCCTGTTTTGGTCACCTCTGTTCCCCTCCCCTCCTCCTGCTGTCTGCAGTTTTGATCACCTCTGTTCCCCTCCCCTCCTCCTGCTGTCTCCTGTTTTGGTCACCTCTGTTCCCCTCACCTCCTCCTGCTGTCTGCAGTTTTGATCACCTCTGTTCCCCTCCCCTCCTCCTGCTGTCTCCTGTTTTGGTCACCTCTGTTCCCCTCCCCTCCTCCTGCTGTCTGCAGTTTTGGTCACCTCTGTTCCCCTCCCCTCCTCCTGCTGTCTGCAGTTTTGATCACCTCTGTTCCCCTCCCCTCCTCCTGCTGTCTGCAGTTTTGATCACCTCTGTTCCCCTCCCCTCCTCCTGCTGTCTGCAGTTTTGGTCACCTCTGTTCCCCTCCCCTCCTCCTGCTGTCTGCAGTTTTGGTCACCTCTGTTCGACAGAAGTAGCTGACTGTGTAGGCTACACGTTGCAGAAATCAAGGTAGCAGTGCCGCACCTATGCCTTATTCACGTACCGGCCTATGCTAGGCAGATGCCTATAACATCCAGCCATTCTCACTAGTGCATTTGTCAAGGTTAATACTGCAGTAGTTCCGTCTCAGTGTCTGGTGTCCCTCGCTCACTGCTTCATATTTACTGTCACCTGCTGTCTACCTGCCTTCATTTACAATTTTCGGATTTTTTTAAAAACACTGTCCGTCTCCCACCGAGGTAGTAGACGACCATTCTGTCTCTCTGTCTCTCTTTCTGTCTCCTTCCATCTGTGAGTGGGAGGAGCCTGTGTTTTAATGCGGAGGACTGAGGGGAGGGGAGAGGAAGGGAGGAGAGAGAAGGGGAGAGGGAGAGAGTAGTTGCGTGCGAGCACACTGCACTGCAGTAATAATAATACAAACACAACCCGCATAAAGAAGAGAAGAGCTTACCACGACGTTTCGGTCCGACTTGGACCATTTACAAAGTCACGTTTCCAATTTGTAATAGGTACATGGTACAAGAGTGAAAGTCCTGGTTATACCCACAACATTTCGCCCATACGTAATGTCAACTTTTGCCAGAAAAGTTGGTAGAGGCAGAATAGATGTGAAGAAGCTGTAATGAGTCCATCACCCATGGCCTAGTACCATACTGGCCTAGTACCATACTGGCCTAGTACCATACTGGCCTAGTACCATACTGGCCTAGTACCATACTGGCCTAGTACCATACTGGCCTAGTACCATACTGGCCTAGTACCATACTGGCCTAGTACCATACTGGCCTAGTACCATACTGGCCTAGTACCATACTGGCCTAGTACCATACTGGCCTAGTACCATACTGGTCTAGTACCATACTGGCCTAGTACCATACTGGCCTAGTACCATACTGGCCTAGTACCATACTGGCCTAGTACCATACTGGCCTAGTACCATACTGGCCTAGTACCATACTGGCCTAGTACCATACTGGCCTAGTACCATACTGGCCTAGTACCATACTGGCCTAGTACCATACTGGCCTAGTACCATACTGGCCTAGTACCATACTGGCCTAGTACCATACTGGCCTAGTACCATACTGGCCTAGTACCATACTGGCCTAGTACCATACTGGCCTAGTACCATACTGGCTAGTACCATACTGGCCTACCATACTGGCTAGTACCATACTGGCCTAGTACTATACTGGCATAGTACCATACTGGTCTAGTACCATACTGGCCTAGTACCATACTGGCCTAGTACCATACTGGCCTAGTACCATACTGGCCTAGTACCATACTGGCCTAGTACCATACTGGCCTAGTACCATACTGGCCTAGTACCATACTGGCCTAGTACCATACTGGCCTAGTACCATACTGGCCTTCATGTGTACCATACTGGCTCTAGTACCATACTGGCCTAGTACCATACTGGCCTAGTACCATACTGGCCTAGTACCATACTGGCTAGTACCATACTGGCCTAGTACCATACTGGCCTAGTACCATACTGGCCTAGTATCATACATACTGGCCTAGTACCATACTGGCAGTACATTTAGTACCATACTGGCCTAGTACCATACTGGCCTAGTACCATACTGGCCTAGTACCATACTGGTCTAGTACCATACTGGCTAGTACCATACTGGCCTAGTACCATACTGGCCTAGTACCATACTGGCCTAGTATGCCATACTGGCCTAGTACCATACTGGCTAGTACCATACTGGTCTAGTACCATACTGGCCTAGTACCATACTGGCCTAGTACCATACTGGCCTAGTACCATACTGGCCTAGTACCATACTGGCCTAGTACCATACTGGTCTAGTACCATACTGGTCTAGTACCATACTGGCCTAGTACCATACTGGCCTAGTACCATACTGGCCTAGTACCATACTGGCCTAGTACCATACTGGCCTAGTACCATACTGGCCTAGTACCATACTGGCCTAGTACCATACTGGCCTAGTACCATACTGGCCTAGTACCATACTGGCTAGTACCATACTGGCCTAGTACCATACTGGCCTAGTACCATACTGGCCTAGTACCATACTGGCCTAGTACCATACTGGCCTAGTACCATACTGGCCTAGTACCATACTGGCCTAGTACCATACTGGCCTAGTACCATACTGGCCTAGTACCTTACTGGCCTAGTACCATACTGGCTAGTACCATACTGGCTAGTACCATACTGGCTAGTACCATACTGGCCTAGTACCATACTGGCCTAGTACCATACTGGCCTAGTACATACGGCCTAGTACCATACTGGCTAGTACCATACTGCTAGTACCTACTGCTAGTCCTACTGGTAGTCCTACTGGCTAGTCAACTGGCTGTACATGGCTAGTTCTCTAGTACATCTGGCTAGTACCATACTGGATACAAAGAATACTGCTAATACTGTGTACTCTGGCTATACTACTGGTAGTACAACTGCTAGTCCATCTGCTAGTCCATACTGGCTAGTACAACTGGCTAGTACTCTGGCAGACAACCCAACTCGGCTTAATCGGCAGACCAACTCTATCCATGGAACCCTGCTGTACCACGGTCTAGTACATCGGTCCAATCGACCAACGTCTAGTAAGTTCCTCTGGTAGTCGGGTTATTTGTGTGTCATACTGGCTAGTCCTACTGGCTTGTCATCTTTGTACCTAGAGGCATACATTGGCTAGTGACCACGGCTAGTACCATACGGCCAATTCTACTGTGGCTATCCTAGCTGCCAGACATACAGCCTAGTACTACTGCCTAGTACCACTCCGTACCATACGGTCTAGTCCATACTGGTTATCAATACTGGCTAGTATTGGCTGACCATACGACTAGTCATACTGCATAACTACAACTCCTGTATCTGGTTACAAGGCTGCATAACCTTACTGGTCGTCCATAGCAGTACCAATGTAGTCCATGCTAGTACCATACTGGCTAGTACCTACGGTCTAGTCCATACTGGCCTAGTACATACTGGCTAGTACCATACTGGCTAGCCATACTGGTATACCATCTGGCTAGTACCATACTGGTCTAGTACCATACTGGCCAGTACATACCCGGCTAGTCATACTGGCTAGTCATACCTGTACTAGCTAGTACCATACTGGTCTAGTACCATACTGCTAGTACCATACTGGTCTAGTTCATACTGTCATTAGTCATCATACTCGTCCTTAGTACCATACTGGCCTAGGTATCATACTGCCTAGTACATACTGTGCCTAGTACATACTGCGTCTAGTACCATACTGCTCTAAGTCCATACTGGCAGACATCATGTGACTAGTACCATGCTGATCTAGATCCATACTGTCTAGACCATACTGATCTAGTACCATACTGAGTCTAGTACCATACTGCCTAGTATACCATAGTGGTCCTAGTACCATACTCGCCTAGTACCATACTGCACTAGTACCATACTGGCCTAGTATCATACTGATCTAGTACCATACTGATCTAGTACCATACTGACCTAGTACCATACTGGTCTAGTACCATACTGGCCTAGTACCATACTGGCCTAGTACCATACTGGCCTAGTACCATACTGGCCTAGTACCATACTGGCATAGTACCATACTGGCTAGTACCATACTGGCCTAGTACCATACTGGCCTAGTACCATACTGGCTAGTACCATACTGGCTAGTACCATACTGGCTAGTACCATACTGGCTAGTACCATACTGGCCTAGTACCATACTGGCCTAGTACCATACTGGCCTAGTACCATACTGGCTGTTCTACTTTACAATGTCCAGACATGCTGTGTAAACTGGTAGTCAACATTATACTGATTGAGTATTCGCCTCCTTGTATCCACGTTAGCCATTGTCTGTATTGTATCCAATGGTTTTATTCTTTACTGATGCAGGGGAAACCCCACACTCCAGGCTTAAGTTCGGGGGAAACCCCACACTCCAGGCTTAAGTTCGAGGGAAACCCCTCTGAACCCGGTTCAGTGTGACATTCGGTCCAAATCGGACCGAAACGTCGTCGTAAGTTCCTCTCTTGTATGTGCGGGTTATTTGTGTATTGTTCCAGTCACGGTATTGTGGCTTTGTTATTTTTGTACGCTGGGAAACATTGTTGCGTGACCCCAGCATCACGCCAACGGCCACATGTCTTACGCAATGATGGCTACTTGGGCCTGCTGCCAGCAACAGCCTGATTGACCAGGTAACCTCACCCCTCCACATACACAGAAACAAGTCAGTCCTGGGAAGCTGGTTTCAATACGGCGTAAGTATTGGTGGCCCTATAAATCACAAGATAACAGCAACCTCAGGCGGGGTTACAAGGCTACAATAACCTTTGAAACCGGTCCCAGGTGACCAGTGTCAGTGTACCTAAATGAATTCTTAACCTGGTTAAACCTGGGTTGGTACCCTAGTACGTAGTAGTAGTGAGGGGGACGTCCGTATTAAGAGTGAGGAAGTGTGATTGGTGTAATTACTGCAGTGTAAGTGGCGGCTTTCATTATGTACATTAGTGGTCATCAGTGGACGTCCGTCCCTACTAGTGCATGTCTGCCAGTGTTGGTGTTCAGTGTTGTATTAATGTTGGTAGAACTAATGTGACGTTTTATTGTGGCAACGTTTCGCTCTCCAGGAGCTTTATAAAGGTTGGACAAGTGTTGAAGAGTTCCATGTATCAAGATTCCATGATGTTGCAGTCTGATACAAGGAATACAAAGAATTCTTCAATACTTGTCCTACCTTTGGATGAAGACCTACTTACACTAGTGGATGGTTCCACTGTGATCCCGCCTCCTCCTGCTTCCACTCACCTGACTACAGTACATAAGCCACTACTCCGACCATATGCTGTACTTTCTACAAGATTGATGGACTGAACACATCGATTTCAGGCTGAGGGACTGATTACCTCAAACTCCTCCTCTCCTTACCCATTTCTCCTTTGTATTGGACTGAAGAAGCCTACTGTGTAGACGAAACGTTTCGAAATCAAGATACCTAACTGTTGCATATGTCTTACCTAGCAACCTATCGGTATTTTATACCATTATAATATGATCATGTGTCTTATCACCTAACCTTTTTAGTCCCTCAACGCGACGCGGGTTCACATTTATTATTATTAATTATTATTATTATTATTATTATTATTATTATTATTATTATTATTATTATTATACACAATATAATAATTTCCTAAAAGTGTTGAAAAAATAAAAATGTGAAATTTTTCCGATCTTTTTTTTTTAAGTTCATTAAAATGTTAATTTTGTTAATTTTTTCCCTCATAAAAATGCATTTAGAGAAGTTCTATTTGAATGAGACACTTAAAACTTGGGAATGTTTATTGTGGAAACGTTACTCCAGCCAGTGGCTTCATCAGTCCAATACAGAGAAGAACGGTGGAAGATGATAGAGTTTGAGGTAATCAGTCCCTCAGTCCATCACTCTTAAACTATCTAATAATTCGTCAAACCTTATTGAGTTGTAAACCACGGAATGGGTGAGGTTTGAACTCATGGCTAGTGAGTCCTAGCTGGTTGAGTTGCTTACGCACTGGCCTAGAGGGTTAGGACTCGTCATGGCTTCAATCCCCACCCGTTCCGTGGATTGTTTTTCACTAGTATCAGTACTGGAGACACGAAGAAACAACTGTAGAATAATATCAGTGGATAAATAAGAGATACCATAGACACTGTGAGGAGACATTATCAACTTGCGTGACCCACGACTCTTAATTCTTGTTATTGATGTCAGCTATGTTCTGTATACCTTGTACATATACTTGTAGAAATAAACTTATTATTATTATTAATATTATTGATATTGTTAATATTATTATTGATATTGTTAATATTATTATTGATATTGTTAATATTATTGATATTATTGTTATTGATATTATTATTATACCGCAAAAGTTGACGGAGTAAAGAATGAACTTTTTAAGAGGAAACGGAAGGTGTGGCAAGATGTGCCGCAGACGCCAGATGTGAGAGAGATGTGCCGCAGGCGCCAGATGTGAGAGAGATGTGATCTTGCGAGTGTGTGGCAGCAACAACCTGGCTGATCAGACAGTGAGCAGTCTGGTGTCTGCCGCAAGAGTGGAATAACTTGCAAACTTGTTGATGAATCTTGAGTGGCTGACAGTAAGAGGATATACAAGCCAACACAGCAGCCACAACTGTCTGCTATACCAGGACGAGTGTGTGGATGAGTGTGGCTGGCAGGGAGGGAGGGTGGCTGGCAGGGAGGGAGGGTGGTGGCAGGAGGGATGGCTGGAGGAGGGGGGATGGCAGAGGAGTGGCTGGAGGGATGGTGGAAGCAGGGAGGGAGGATGATGGAGGGAGGTGGCTGGCAGGAGGAGTGGCTGGCAGGGAGGGTGAGGTGATAGGGATAATGGAAGACAGAGAGATGGAGAATATAGGGATGATGGAAGACAGGGAGGGAGGATGATAGGGATGATGGAAGAAGGAGGGAGGATGATAGGGATGATGGAAGACAAAGAGGGAGGATGATAGGGATGATGGAAGACAGGGAGGGAGGATGATAGGGATGATGGAAGACAGAGGGAGGATGATAGGGATGATGGAAGACAGGGAGGGAGGATGATAGGGATGATGGAAGACAGAGGGAGGATGATAGGGATGATGGAAGACAGAGGGAGGATGATAGGGATGATGGAAGACAGGAGGGAGGATGATAGGGATGATGGAAGACAAGGAGGGAGGATGATAGGGATGATGGAAGACAGGAGGGAGGATGATAGGGATGATAGAACACAAGAGGGAGAATGATAGGGATGATGGAAGACAGAGGGAGGATGATAGGGATGATGGAAGACAGGGGAGGATGTAGGATGATGGAAGACATGGAGGGAGATGATAGGGAGGATGGAAGACAAGAGGAGGTGATAGGGATGATGAAGACAGGGATGATGGAAGACAGGGAGGGAGTATGACAGGGATGATGGAAGACAGGGAGGGAGAGTGATAGGGATGATGGAAGACAGGGAGGGAGGATGATAGGGATGATGGAAGACAGGGAGGGAGGTAGGGAGCAAGGGAGGTCATAAGTTAAACACGGTGTACTCACACCCTGGAGTTTACCCCATTCTCAGGGACACAGAAAATTGTACGTCATTATGGTACGTTACTCTCCTACGTTATGGTACGTTACTCTACGTTATGGTACGTTACTCTCCTACGTTATGGTACGTTACTCTCCTACGTTATGGTACGTTACTCTCCTACGTTATGGTACGTTACTCTCCTACGTTATGGTACGTTACTCTCCTACGTTATGGTACGTTACTCTCCTACGTTATACATCTTGGAGGAAGGGGGGGGGGGCTTGGGGGATTCAGCCCCCAATTTCCTTATCAATCAAAAGCACCCTAGATAAAAACAGTTATAATAAGACTACTTCAGAATAGGTTTAATAGCTCCTAATTCTAACAAGACACCCCCTCTAACACCCACTCTAACAAACCTCCCCTAGTGTACAATTTATGGCACCACCCCTGTATATATTGTGTCCCCTCTTATACATATGTACTCTTGTACATTATGTACTCTTGTACATTATGTACTCTTGTACATTATGTACTCTTGTACATTATGTACTCTTGTACATTATGTACTCTTGTACATTATGTACTCTTGTACATTATGTACTCTTGTACATTATGTACTCTTGTACATTATGTACTCTTGTACAGTATGTACTCTTGTACAGTATGTACTCTTGTACAGTATGTACTCTTGTACAGTATGTACTCTTGTACAGTATGTACTCTTGTACAGTATGTACTCTTGTACAGTATGTACTCTTGTACAGTATGTACTCTTGTACACTATGTACTCTTGTACATATGTACTCTTGTACAGTATGACTTGTACATTCTTGTACAGTATGTACTCTTGTACTATGTACTCTGTAATATGTACTCTTGTACACTATGTACTCTTGTACACTATGTACTCTTGTACACTATGTACTCTTGTACACTATGTACTCTTGTACACTATGTCACTTGTACTCTTGTACACTATGTACTCTTGTACACTATGTACTCTTGTACACTATGTACTCTTGTACACTATGTACTCTTGTACACTATGTACTCTTGTACACTATGTACTCTTGTACACTATGTACTCTTGTACACTATGTACTCTTGTACACTATGTACTCTTGTACACTATGTACTCTTGTACACTATGTACTCTTGTACACTATGTACTCTTGTACACTATGTACTCTTGTACACTATGTACACTATGTACTCTTGTACACTATGTACTCTTGTACACTATGTACTCTTGTACACTATGTACTCTTGTACACTATGCTCTTGTACTATGTACTTGTACACTATGTACTCTTGTACACTATGATTGACTCTTGTACACTATGTACTCTTGTACACTATGTACTCTTGTCACTATGTACTCTTGTACACTATGTACTCTTGTACTATGTACTCTTGTCACTATGTACTCTTGTACACTATGTACTCTTGTACACTATGTACTCTTGTCACTATGTACTCTTGTGCACTATGTACTCTTGTGCATCTATGTACTATGTACTTGTGCACTATGTACTCTTGTGCACTATGTACCTACTTGTGCACTATGTACTCTTGTCACTATGTACTCTTTGCACTATGTACCTTGTCACTATGTACTCTTGTGCACTATGTACTCTTGTGCACTATGTACTCTTGTACTATGTACTCTTGTCACTATGTACTCTTGTGCACTATGTACTCTTGTCATATGTACTCTTGTCACTATGTACTCTTGTGCACTATGTACTCTTGTCACATATGTACTCTTGTACACTATGTACTCTTGTACACTATGTACTCTTGTACACTATGTGTACTCTTGTACACTATGTACTCTTGTCACTATGTACTCTTGTACACTATGTACTCTTGTACACTATGTACTCTTGTACACTATGTACTTTTACACTATGTACTCTTGTACACTATGTACTCTTGTACACTATGTACTCTTGTACACTATGTACTCTTGTACACTATGTACTCTTGTACACTATGTACTCTTGTACACTATGTACTCTTGTACACTATGTACTCTTGTCACTATGTACTCTTGTCACTATGTACTCTTGTCACTATGTACTCTTGTCACTATGTACTCTTGTGCACTATGTACTCTTGCATATGTACCTTGTAACTATGTACTCTTGTGCACTATGTACTCTTGTGCACTATGTCATCTTGTGCACTATGTACTCTTGTACACTATGTACTCTTGTACTATGTACTCTTGTACACTATGTACTCTTGTGCACTATGTACTCTTGTGCACTATGTACTCTTGTGCACTATGTACTCTTGTGCACTATGTACTCTTGTGCACTATGTACTCTTGTGCACTATGTACTCTTGTACACTATGTACTCTTGTCACATGTATCTGTCACTATGTACCTTGTGCACTATGTACTCTTGCACTATGTACTCTTGTCACTATGTACTTTGTCACTATGTACTCTTGTGCACTATGTACTCTTGTCACTATGTACTCTTGTCACTATGTACTCTTGTGCACTATGTACTCTTGTCACTATGTACTCTTGTCACTATGTACTCTTGTCACTATGTACTCTTGTACACTATGTACTCTTGTCACTATGTACTACTATGTATCACTATGTACTCTTCACTATGTATCTCTTGTACTATGTACTCTTTCACTATGTACTCTTACACTATGTACTCTTGTCACTATGTACTCTTGTACACTATGTACTCTTGTACTACTATGTACTTGTCACTATGTACTCTTTCACTATGTGCCTGACTATGTATCACACTATGTACTCTTACATATGTACTGTACACTATGTACTACTTACACTATGTACTCTTACACTATGTACTTACTATGTCTCTACACTATGTACTCTTGTACACTATGTCTACTTACTTTCTATGTACTCTGTACACTATGTACTCTTGTACACTATTATGTACACTATTTCTTGTCACACTATATGTACTCTTGTACACTATGTACTCTTTTATGTACACTATGTACTCTTGTACACTATGTACTCTTGTACACTATGTACTCTTGTACATTCCTGAGTAAAGGAGGAGTGTGTGTGTGTGTTTTGTGTGTTTTATGTATGTTTTTTCTATATGTTTTTATCTTTGTGTTTTGTGGGTGTGTGTGTGTGTGTTTGTGTACTCACCTAGTTGTACTCCCCTAGTTGTGGTTGCAGGGGTCGATTCATAGCTCCTGGCCCCGCCTCTTCACTGATGGCTACTAGGTCCTCTCTCTCCCTGCGCCATGAGCTTTATCATACTTCTTCTTAAAGCTATGTATGGATCCTGTCTCCACTACATCACTTCCCAGACTATTCCACTTCCTGACAACTCTGTGACTGAAGAAATACTTCCTAACATCCCTGTGATTCACCCGAGTCTTCAACTTCCAACTGTGTCCCCTTGTTGCTGTGTCCCATCTCTGGAACATTCTGTCTCTGTCCACCTTGTCAATTCATCTCAGTATTTTATATGTCGTTATCATATCCCTCTATCTCTCCTGTTATCCAGCGTCGTCAGGTTGATTTCCCTTAACCTCTCCTCGTAGGACATACCCCTTAGCTCCGGGACTAGTCTTGTTGCAAAACTTTGCACTTTCTCTAGTTTCCTTACGTGCTTGGCTAGGTGAGGGTTTCAAACTGGTGCTGCATACTCCAATACAGGCCTAACGTACACAGTGTACAGGGTCCTGAACGACTCCTTATTGAGATGTCGGAATGCTGTTCTTAGGTTTGCTAGGCGCCCGTATGCTGCAGCAGTTATTTCCTCTCAGTATTTTATATGTCGTTATCATGTCTCCCCTAACCCTCCTGTCATCCAGTGTGTGTGTGTGTGTGTACGTACGGGTATGTCTGGTGTGGGAAACAGTAGGAAAACACTGGAACAACAGCTGAGTTATCAGCTGATCACCACCGGAACAGCTGGAGGAGACCTTGGCTACGCTGTTTCCTGCTGGCTCGCCCCAGGGACCTTGGCAACACTGTTGCGCAACCTACCGCACTGCCTTATTGTTCCTCCTGGTGAACATTGTTCATCCTCCTGGTGAACATTGTTCATCCTCCTGGTGAACATTGTTCATCCTCCTGGTGAACATTGTTCATCCTCCTGGTGAACATTGTTCATCCTCCTGGTGAACATTGTTCATCCTCCTGGTGAACATTGTTCATCCTCCTGGTGAACATTGTTCATCCTCCTGGTGAACATTGTTCATCCTCCTGGTGAACATTGTTCATCCTCCCGGTGAACATTGTTCATCCTCCGGTGAACATTGTTCATCCTCCTGGTGAACATTGTTCATCCTCCCGGTGAACATTGTTCATCCTCCCGGTGAACATTGTTCATCCTCCCGGTGAACATTGTTCATCCTCCCGGTGAACATTGTTCATCCTCCCGGTGAACATTGTTCATCCTCCCAGTGGACATTGTTCATCCTCCCAGTGAACATTGTTCATCCTCCCAGTGAACATTGTTCATCCTCCCAGTGAACATTGTTCATCCTCCCAGTGAACGTTGTTCATCCTCCCAGTGAACGTTGTTCATCCTCCCAGTGAACGTTGTTCATCCTCCCAGTGAACGTTGTTCATCCTCCCAGTGAACGTTGTTCATCCTCCCAGTGAACGTTGTTCATCCTCCCAGTGAACGTTGTTCATCCTCCCAGTGAACGTTGTTCATCCTCCCAGTGAACATTGTTCATCCTCCCAGTGAACATTGTTCATCCTCCCAGTGAACATTGTTCATCCTCCCAGTGAACATTGTTCATCCTCCCAGTGAACATTGAACATTATTGTTCACCATAATGGACATTAACATAATTACCTACCATAACTGCTGCTGCTCCATAATCAGGATGGTTCATCTTAATTAAGTGACTTAATTAATCAGAATATTTCTTGATCCGTAGTTATGGTAGAAAGAGGCTGACACATGAGATAGAAACACTGCAGTAGGCCTACTGGCCCATGCTAGGCAGGTCCAAGTCACACCCACTTAAGCACTGCAGTAGGCCTACTGGCCCATGCTAGGCAGGTCCAAGTCACACCCACTTAAGCACTACAGTAGGCCTACTGGCCCATGCTAGGCAGGTCCAAGTCACACCCACTTAAGCACTACAGTAGGCCTACTGGCTCATGCTAGGCAGGTCCAAGTCACACCCACTTAAGCACTACAATAGGCCTACTGGCCCATGCTAGGCAGGCCCAAGTTACACCCACTTAAGCACTACAGTAGGCCTGGCCCATGCTAGGCAGGTCCAAGTCACACCCACTTAATCACTACAGTAGGCCTACTGGCCCATGCGTAACTGCAGCATAAGTAACGTTGCTACATCACAGGTAACGTTGCTACATCATAAGTAACGTTGCTACATCACAAGTAAAGTAACTACATCACAAGTAACGTAACTACATCACAAGTAACGTAACTACATCACAAGTAACGTAACTACATCACAAGTAACGTAACTACATCACAAGTAACGTTGCTACATCACAGGTAACGTTGCTACATCACAGGTAACGTTGCTACATCACAGGTAACGTTGCTACATCACAAGTAACTACATCACAAGTAACGTAACTACATCACAAGTAACGTAACTACATCACAAGTAACGTTGCTACATCACAAGTAACGTTGCTACATCACAAGTAACTACATCACAGGTAACGTTGCTACATCACAGGTAACGTTGCTACATCACAAGTAACTACATCACAAGTAACTACATCACAAGTAACGTAACTACATCACAAGTAACGTTGCTACATCACAAGTAACGTTGCTACATCACAAGTAACGTAACTACATCACAAGTAACGTAACTACATCACAAGTAACGTTACAAATAACGTTGCTGCAACACAAGTAACATAGCTACAAGTAACGTAGCTACAAAAGTAACGTAGCTACAAACCATACCACGGGCGTGGACTGAACTTGTGGCGATTGAGTCGCAAAACTCCAGGCCAGTGCGTTACCCACTGGGCCAGCTGGCTACAATAAGATTCATCAGCTTTGAGAGTTCGTCACGGCCACGCTGGCGGGAGATTCGTCTGTAAAAACTTGCATTTGTGGTCACAGTGGTGGCCCATGCTAACCTTCCTATGGTGTATAAATATACCTAGTTGAATGAATCTTATTGTAGCCAGCTGGCCCAGTGGCTTATTGTAGCTAGCTGGCCCAGTGGCTTATTGTGGCCATCTGGCCCAGTGGCTTATTGTAGCCATCTGACCCAGTGGCTTATTGTAGCCATCTGGCCCAATGGCTTATTGTAGCCAGCTGGCCTAGTGGCTTATTGTAGCCAGCTGGCCTAGTGGCTTATTGTAGCCAGCTGACCCAGTGGCTTATTGTAGCCATCTGGTCCAGTGGCTTATTGTAGCCAGCTGGTCCAGTGGCTTATTGTAGCTAGCTAGCCAGCCCAGTGGCTTATTGTAGCCAGCTGGCCCAGTGGATTATTGTAGCTAGCTAGCCCAGTGGCATATTGTAGCCATCTGGCCCAGTGGCTTATTGTAGCCAGCTGGCCCAGTGGCTTATTGTAGCCAGCTGTACATGTACAAGGTATACAGACCATAGCTGACATCAATGACATACTACTATATAGAAAGCCCCTTGTTATGCTGAGCATTTCCCACAAATTAGGTTAATTTTGTCCCAGGATGCGACCCACACCAGTCCACTAACACCCAGGTACCTATTTTACTGGACAGCAGGTGTCTTGAGGAAACGCGTCCTAACGTTTCCACCCGTACCGGGAATCAAACCATGGATCTTAGTGTGTGAGCTAACTACGCTACCATTCGAGCTACGGGACACCTAAATGACGAAAACATGCACAGTTACAAACACACATCTAGGCAAATACACAGAGAAGAGTGATCTCCCCAAAATTATGTGTAAAATTCTACTGTATTCAGTGTTACTCTCTGTATTCAACTGACGAAGTCAACTGTGTAGGCCAAACCTTTCCACACTAAATAAACTTAAGTGTTCCATACGTCTTGTAAACACTGGGTGAGTCCACACAGTGTGAGCAGTGGTGTGTGCAATGGTGTGAGCAGTGGTGTGTGTAGTGGTGTAAGCAGTGGTGTGTGTAGTGGTGTAAGCAGTGGTGTGTCGTGGTGTAGGCAGTGGTGTGTAATGGTGTAAGCAATGGTGTGTGTAGTGGTGTAAGGAGTGGTGTGTGTAGTGGTGTAAGCAGTGGTGTTTGTAGTGGTGTAAGTAGTGGTGTGTGTAGTGGTGTGAGCGGTGTGTGTAGTGGTGCGAGCAGTTGTGTGCAGTGGTGTAAGCAGTGGTGTGTGTAGTGGTGTGAGCAGTGGTGTAAGCAGTAGTGTGTAGTGGTGTAAGCAGTGGTGTGTGTAGTGGTGTAAGCAGTGGTGTGTGTAGTGATGTAAGCAGTGGTGTGTGCAGTGGTGTGTATAGTGGTGTAAGCAGTGGTGTGTGTAATGGTGGGTGTAGTGGTGTAAGCAGTGGTGTGTGTCGTGGTGTAGGCGGTGGTGTGTGTAGTGGTGTAAGCAGTAGTGTGTAGTGGTTTAAGCAGTGGTGTGTGTAGTGGTGTAAGCAGTGGTGTGAGCAGTGGTTTGTGTAGTGGTGTAAGCAGTAGTGTGTGTAGTGGTGTGTGCAGTGGTGTAAGCAGTGGTGTGTGCAGTGGTGTGTGTAGTGGTGTGAGCAGTGGTGTAAGCAGTAGTTTGTAGTGGTGCAAACAGTGGTGTAAGCAGTGGTGTGTGTAGTGGTGCAAACAGTGGTGTGAGCAGTGGTGTGTGTAGTGGTGTAAGCAGTGGTGTGTGTAGTGGTGTAAGCAGTGGTGTGTGTAGTGGTGTAAGCAGTGGTGTGTGTAGTGGTGTAAGCAGTGGTGTGTGTAGTGGTGTAAGCAGTGGTGTGTGTAGTGGTGTAAGCAGTGGTGTGTGTAGTGGTGTAAGCAGTGGTGTGTGTAGTGGTGTAAGCAGTGGTGTGTGTAGTGGTGTAAGCAGTGGTAGCCGCGCGTGTCAGTGTGAAGGTCACTGGGAAGTAGTGATTTTGTTCACTTCCTGTAAAGAGTGACCTTCTTAATGCTCTTCGCATCTCCTACTGTCACTTGCAGGAAACACTAGCACTTGTATTAAGTGCACACGCTATAACACTTTGCGACAGTCGCAGTTGTGATATATACTACCACTTGTACACACTGTTACAACATAGTAACTAGTACTCTCTGCATGATCAAATTTGTTAATTGTTTTTAAGTGGTGTTAGTGTGTTAAGAGTATTGTGTAATATGCCAGGGTTACTGTATGTCTGTCCTCTTATGTGTGTACTCACTGTGATTGCAGGGGTCGAGTCACAGCTCCTGGCTCCGCCTCTTCACTGGTCGCTACTAGGTCACTCTGCTTCCTGAGCTTTATCATACCTCTTCTTAAAGCTATGTATGGATCCTGCCTCCACTACATCAGGGGTGATATAATAACGTAGAAAATACTGAGAGGAATTGATAGGGTGAATAGGGACTCGATATTTGTGAGGCGGGAAACAGGAACAAGAGGGCACAGCTGGAAGTTGAAAAAAATAGAAGAGCCGTAAGGATGTTGGAAGTATTTCTTCAGTCTTAGGATTGTCAGGAAGTGGAACGAACTGGAGAGTGAAGTGGTAGAGGTAGTATCCATACATAGCTTGAAGAAGAGGTACGATAAGGCTCTTAGAGTAGGCAATGGACTAAGTGATGACCAACGAAGAGGCAGGGCCGGAGCTGGAGCTATGACTCGACCCCTGCAACCACACAGGGGCGGGTAGATTGCATTTTCTTGGACTGTAAGAAGGCGTTTGACACAGTTCCACACAAGAGATTAATGCAAAAGCTGGAGGACCAGGCAGGGATAACAGGGAAGGCACTCCAATGGATCAGGGAATACCTGTCATGAAGACAGCAGCGAGTCATGGTTCGTGGCGAGGTGTCAGAATGGGCGCCTGTGACGAGTGGGGTTCCACAGGGGTCAGTCCTAGGACCGGTGCTGTTTCTGGTATTTGTGAACGACATGGCGGAAGGAATAGCCTCCGAAGTGTCCCTGTTTGCATATGATGTGAAGTTGATGAAGAATTCAATCGGACGAGGACCAGGAAGAACTACAAAAGGATCTGGACAGGCTGCAGGACTGGTCTAGAAATTGGCTCCTGGAGTTCAACCCCACCAAGTGCAAAGTCATGAAGATTGGGGAAGGGCAAAGAAGACCGCAGACGGAGTACAGTCTAGGAGGCCAGAGACTACAAACCTCACTCAAGGAAAAAGATCTTGGGGTGAGTATAACACCAGGCACATCTCCTGAGGCGCACATCAACCAAATAACTGCTGCAGCATACGGGCGCCTAGCAAACCTAAGAACAGCATTTCGACATCTTAATAAGGAATCGTTGAGGACCCTGTACACTGTGTACGTTAGGCCCATACTGGAGTATGCAGCACCAGTTTGGAACCCACACCTAGCCAAGCACATAAAGAAACTAGAGAAAGTGCAAAGGTTTGCAACAAGACTAGTCCCGGAGCTAAGGGGTATGTCATACGAGGAAAGGTTAAGGGAAATCGACCTGACGACACTGGATGACAGGAGAGATAGGGGGGACATGATAACGACATATAAAATACTGAGAGGAATTGACAAGGTGGACAGAGACAGAATGTTCCAGAGATGGGACACAGCAACAAGGGGTCACAATTGGAAGTTGAAGACTCAGATGAATCACAGGGATGTTAGGAAGTATTTCTTCAGTCACAGAGTGGTCAGGAAGTGGAATAGCTTGGGAAGTGATGTAGTGGAGGCAAGATCCATTCATAGCTTCAAGAAGAGGTATGATAAGGCTCATGGCGAAGGGAGAGTGACCCAGTAGCGGCCAGTGAAGAGGCGGGGCCAGGAGCTATGAATCGACCCCTGCAACCACAACTAGGTGAGTACACACACACACACACACACACACACACACACACACATACACAGCGTTCCGATACCTCAGTAAGGAATCGTTCAAAACACTGTACACTGTGTACGTCAGGCCCATACTGGAGTATGCAGCACCAGTTAGGAACCCACACCTGGTCAAGCACGTCAAGAAATTAGAGAAAGTGCAAAGGTTTGCAACAAGGCTAGTTCCAGAGCTAAGGGGAATGTCCTACGAAGAAAGGTTAAGGGAAATCGGCCTGACGACACTGGAGGATAGAAGGATTAGGGGAGACATGATAACGACATACAAAATACTGCGTGGAATAAACAAGGTGGATAGAGACAGGATGTTCCAGAGATGGGACACAGAAACAAGGGGTCACAATTGGAAGTTGAAGACTCAGATGAGTCAAAGGGATGTTAGGAAGTATTTCTTCAGCCATAGAATAGTCAGGAAGTGGAATAGTCTTAGCAAGTGATGCAGTGGAGGCAGAAACCATACATAGCTTTAAGACGAGGTATGATAAAGCTGGAAATAAATGGTATAAAATACCGACACAATGGAAAAATAAACACATAAGCAGTATAATGTGATCCTTTATTGACAACGTTTCGCCCACGCAGTGGGCTTTATCGAGTCACAGATCTGTCTGTGACTCGATAAAGCCCACTGCGTGGGCGAAACGTTGTCAATAAAGGATCACATTATACTGCTTATGTGTTTATTTTTCTATGATAAAGCTCATGGAGCAGGGGGAGAGAGGACCCAGTAGCGATCAGTGAAGAGGCGGGGCCAGGAGCTGAGTCTCGACCCCTGCAACCACAATTAGGTGAGTACACACACAGTCATTTATAGGATACAATTGACAATTATTAAGAGGAAAAATATATCTGTTATATTGTAATTATTTATATTTTAATTATACCGACCAGATGGTATTGCTTATCAGTCAGGCGGATATTTTAAACAAGCTGATTGATAAATGCTAAGCTTTTGCAGCTTAGAAGGACAAACAACACACGTTATGATGATAATAATTATGTTTATATCTACCAGTACATGATACAACTTATACATACCATAGATGACACCAGTGACATACTATATAGAAAGTCCCTAGTTATATAGAGCATTTCCCGCAACTTAGTTTTGTCCCCACACCAGTCGACTAACACCCAGGTACCTACTTACTGCTAGGTAAAAATGGACAGCAGGTGTCGTAAGGAAACACACCCTAATTTTTCCACCCGTACCGGGGATCGAACCACGAACAGTGTATGTGATGTGAGTGCGCTACCAACCCAGCTACGGGTGCATGATTCACCTCAGTTCAGAACAGGTACCTACACAAGAGTGCCAGAGCTTAATGACTCGTCTCAGCTTCATCATACAACACACAAATCTGGGTCACATTATCACCAGAGAAAACTTTATCTCTTATGATTAATAAGTTATTATTATTATGTAAAGTTATTCATTATTACATTGATGAAGGTAAATGGTGGAAAATATACGTAAATGCAATATAATGTGAAAGGTAGTCAATAAAGGATGGTTACTACATTTGTGTAGTTTACCATTAATGTTGTACAGTGTTGTGTAATACCTGGGTATCTTTATTGATGTAGACGTTTCGCCAACCAGTGGGTTTTTCTGAGTATTACATTGTAAAAGTCTCTTGTTGGCGAAACTTTTCCATTGGTAAAGAGACAGAGTTACACAGGTTTTATTCATTGTCATTTTATTGTGGCAGAACTCGTATATATCTTTATTTCTACCAGTACAAGGTATACAGACCATAGCTGACATCAATGACATACTACTATATATGCTGAGCATTTCCCGCAAATTAGGTCAGTTTTGTCCCAGGATGCCACCCACACCAGTCCACTAACACCCAGGTACCTATTATACTGATGGGTGAACATGGACAACCGGTGTAAAGAAACTCGCCCAATGTTTCTACCCTTGCTGGGAATCGAATCCGGACCCTCGCTGTGTGAAGCGAGAGCTTTAGCCACCAGGCCACGGGGTTGTCTGTGTATATAAACATAATTTAGTTTAATGATTATTTTAGTGATTTAAGTATTCTTGACTGGTCCAGGAGAGGTTATATGCAGCCTTAATGACACTCATGTAGTCGATAGTCTTTAAACCCCATCAAACAGCAAGTCAGGGGCGTTACAGTGGTATTTTCCAGTCCTTCCACTGGAGAATTTACAGTCCACTGTGGGTGAACTCTTGTATCATCTCTGAAGAAACGTCTCAGTGACATTTTCAACACTTGCTTGAGGCACCAAGGATGACAAGCTCCTACATGATCCTCGCTCTTAATACAGTTACTTATTTTGATGTCATAATAAGACCTTGGGTATGTGACTTGACACAGAGGACACCTGACACCCACACTGTCCAGATTGCTACACCCACTCCAAGTTAAATGTTATCAGTCTGCCCAGTAGTCTCATTATTGATAGAAAATGATAAATATGTGCCCAAATTCGTATGTAAAACAGTGTTATTGCCGCCTACATAACTAGTGTATGTATATGCAAGGTCAGATTATATATAATATATATAAAATATATATATATATATATATATATATATATATATATATATATATATATATATATATATATATATATATATATATATATATATATATATATATGAGGGAGGGGGAAAGGGGCGGGATAGTTAGATTGAGCGAGTGTAGTGAAGCAGTAATATCCCGTTAGAGGGACACTAGTAGGTCAAGGTGAAGCATCAGCCAGCTAACTAGCCAGCCTGCCAGCTGTCCTCTTCTCGGCTACTACATCTTTCATAATGTATTTGTAGTTGGCTTCCTGCTCTGACTACTGCTCTTCTCATGTCACTCTTGTTAGTCTCCTCCACTCTACTTTTTACTACACTTACCTAATGAGTGTTGAGCTGAGAGGTGTGCGACACTGTCAGTGTTTACATTGTTCTGTTGTATCCAGAATTAAGATCTGTATTATAAAGTATAATACTCCTCTGGACTTGCTTCTACATCTGTTCAAGTATTTTCTTATTTAACATCGAAGATGAAAATGGTGTAACCTTGAAATATTAATCGTGATAATATAAACAAACCATAGCACGGGTGGGGATAGAACCCGCGGTCACAGAGTCATAAAACTCCAGACCGGGTTCTATCCCCGCCCGTGGTATGGTTTAGAACATAAGAACATAAAGGAGGAACACTGCAGCAGGCCTGTTGGCCCATACTAGGCAGGTCCTTCACAATCCATTCCACTAACAATATTTGCTACGAACATGCAATCGTGTCATTACTATTTCGTGAGTCTTGATAATGTACTTATATATTCCACTGCCTTCAATACGGGGAGGATATTTTAGTATTTATTAAGTAAAAACTAAGCGTGAGGTTATGTACTTGTACGAGTCATGTTGAGGTTGAGTAGCGTTACATGTTGATAAAGTAGACACATATGCAACACCTGGGTATCTTTATTGAGGAAACGTTTCGCCACACAGTGGCTTCATCAGTCCATACAAAGCAGAAAGGTGAAGAACAGGAGTTTGAGGTAATCAGTCCCTCGGCCTTGAGTCGATGAAGTCAGTCCATCAATCTTGATAAGAATACAGCATATGAGCTAGGAAGTAGCTTATATACCGTAGGCAGGAGAGGTGGTGCAGAAGTCGTAGGTGGTGTCACTTTTGTCCAATATAGAAGTAGGTCGTGCCCAAGGGTTGGGCAAGTGAAGAATTCCCTGTATTAAGATCCCAAGATGTTGCAGTGTCAGACAGGGTGTAGATGAATGGTTCAGAGAACCGAAAAGTTGACAAATTAGACACATCCTACCTGTGACTTACCTGAGACCTGTATCCAGGGTTCTTCTACTCTGTCAGCCCAGCCACAGGTCAGGCTTGCTTGCTTACCTCCTGATCAACCAGTTTGTTTGTACTAGCGGCACGAAGGCCATCAGTCTTAATGCAGAAATACATGTATTATTTTAAAGCAATGTATTTTTTACATTTAAGCTCTAAAGACCCAGCACCAAGCCTGCCATCACAACCTGGGTGATCAGCCTTTTGCAAGAAATAGCTGTCAATTTTCCTCTTGAAAATATCTACCTATTTTCAAAACATAAGATAGAGCACTGCAGCAGGCCTACTGGCCCATGTTAGGCAGGTCCAAGGCACATCCACTAAAGGAGCACTGCAACAGGCCTACTGGCCCATACGAGGCAAGTCCAAGTCACCCACCGGCCCAAGGCTAGTCAAGTCCAACTCACACCCACTCATGTATTTATCCAACCTATTTTTAAAACTACACAAGGTTTTAGCTTCTATGACGGTACTCGGGAGTTTGTTCCACTCATCCACAACTCTATTACCAAACCAGTGCTTTCCTATATCCTTCCTGAATCTGAATTTTTCCAACTTAAAACCATTGCTGCGAGTCCTGTCTTGGCTAGATTTTTATTTCTGTTTTTCATTTATACACCTCAATCATATCCCCCCTAATTCTACGTCTTTTCTAGAGAGTGCAGATTCAGGGCCCTCAGTCTATCCTCATAGGGAAGATTTCTGATACATGGGATCAACTGTGTCGTTATTTCATACCATTTATTTCCTTCCTCCTTTGTACGTTTTCCAGAGCGTTTATATTCATTCTGTAATACGGTGACCAGAACTGTGCAACATAATTTAAATGAGGTCCCAACCAAAGATATATAGAGTCGAACAACCTGAGGACTTCTATTATTTATACTTCTTGATATGAAGCCAAGGATTCTGTTCGCCTTATTTCGAACACTTATGCACTTGAAAATTAGACACATGTGCGACATCTGGGTATCTTTATTGTAGACGTTTCGCCATCCAGTGGCTTTATCAATACAGATTCTAGGACATAACTTGGAGACAGTAGAACTATATACAAAAGATGAGGTAATCAGTCCCTCGGCCTTGGAGTTGGTGTTAACAGCAGATGTCGCACATGTGTCTAATTTTCATCTTGTTGGTAATGTATACCATTCATGAACAACTTATGCACTCACTATTTACCAGAACTAAATCCTTTTCGCAATCAGTAATATTAAGATCTACATTATATAGTTTATATGACATGGTTATTTTCCTGTGCAACATTTAGAACTTTGCATTTGTCTATATTAAACTGCATCTGCACTTCTCCAACTACTACATCAGTCTATTCAAATCTTCCTGGAGTGCTCTAATGTCCTCGTCAGAATGAATCGGACGGCCTATTTTGGTGTCATCAACAAAGTTGCTTATGTCGGTATTTATTCCCTCATCTTTGTCGTGCAAATTGTGAACAAGGGGCCCAACACTGACCCCTGTGGAACACCGCTAGTGACGCTTCTCCACTCTGATTTCTCTCCATTTATGCAAACACTCTGCTGATTTATTGTATAACATTGAGTTGAGTTGATCTCTCAGTGATAAGTTGGTTGGTACATCTGTACATCATTGTACGTGGGTTGTTACATCTGTACATCATTGCACGTGGGTTACATCTGTACATCATTGTATGTGGGTTAGTACATCTGTACATTGTACGTGGGTTACATCTGTACATCATTGTACGTGGGTTGGTACACCTGTGCATTGTACGTGGGTTGGTAAACCTGTACATCATTGTACGTGGGTTACACCTGTACATTGTACGTGGGTTAAACCTGTACATCATTGAGTGTTGGTACATCTGTACATCATTGTACGTGGGTTGTTACATCTGTACATCATTATACGTGGGTTGTTACATCTGTACATCATTGCACGTGGGTTACATCTGTACATTGTACGTGGGTTGGTACATCTGTACATTGTACGTGGGTTACACCTGTACATCATTGTACGTGGGTTGTTAAACCTGTACATCATTGTGCTTGGGTTGGTACACCTGTACATTGTACGTGGGTTGGTACACCTTTACATCATTGAACGTGGGTTGGTTTGAGTGTACCTGTGTGATACATCAATTTTTATAGTGTGTGAGTGTACCTGCGTGATACACCAATGTTTATAGTGTGAGTGTACCTGCGTGATACATCAATGTTTATAGTGTTTGAGTGTACCTGCGTGATACACCAATGTTTAAAGTGTGTGAGTGTACCTGCGTGATACACCAATGTTTATAGTGTGAGTGTACCTGCGTGATACATCAATGTTTATAGTGTTTGAGTGTACCTGCGTGATACACCAATGTTTATAGTGTGTGAGTGTACCTGCGTGATACACCAATGTTTATAGTGTGTGAGTGTACCTGCGTGATACATCAATGTTTATAGTGTTTGAGTGTACCTGCGTGATACACCAATGTTTATAGTGTTTGAGTGTACCTGCGTGATACACCAATGTTTATAGTGTGTGAGTGTACCTGCGTGATACACCAATGTTTATAGTGTGAGTGTACCTGCGTGATACACCAATGTTTATAGTGTTTGAGTGTACCTGCGTGATACACCAATGTTTATAGTGTGTGAGTGTACCTGCGTGATACATCAATGTTTATAGTGTGTGAGTGTACCTGCGTGATACACCAATGTTTATAGTGTGTGAGTGTACCTGCGTGATACATCAATGTTTATAGTGTGAGTGTACCTGCGTGATACACCAATGTTTATAGTGTGTGAGTGTACCTGCGTGATACACCAATGTTTATAGTGTGTGAGTGTACCTGCGTGATACACCAATGTTTATAGTGTGTGAGTGTACCTGCGTGATACATCAATTTTTATAGTGTGTGAGTGTACCTGCGTGATACACCAATGTTTATAGTGTGTGAGTGTACCTGCGTGATACATAATGTTTATAGTGTGAGTGTACCTGGTGATACATCAATGTTTATAGTGTGAGTGTACCTGCGTGATACATCAATGTTTATAGTGTGTGAGTGTACCTGGTGATACATCAATGTTTATAGTGTGTGAGTGTACCTGGTGATACATCAATGTTTATAGTGTGAGTGTACCTGCGTGATACATTAATGTTTATAGTGTGTGAGTGTACCTGCGTGATACATCAATGTTTATAGTGTGTGAGTGTACCTGCGTGATACATCAATGTTTATAGTGTGATGTACTGATACATGTTTATAGTGTGGAGGTGTAGCGTGACCCAATGTCTCTAGTGGGTTCCTGGTGAACATTAATTTATAGGGTGAGGACGGGAAGGTGAAGTGGAGGAAGGTGGGGAAGTTGAAGAAAGGTGGGTAGTGGGAGGTAAGGTGGGGTAGTGGGAGGAGGTGGAGGAAGAGGGAGGAAGGTGGGGAAGGGAGGGAAGGTGGGGGTGTGAGGAAGGAAGGGTAGAGGAGGGAAGGGGAGGAGGGAAGGTGGGGGTAGTGGGAGGGAAGGTGGGGAGGAAGGGGGTAGTGGAGGGAAGGGGGGTAGTGGGAGGGAAGGAGGGGGTAGTAGGAGGGAGAGAATGGAAGGATTGATGTAATGAGGCAGCGAACAATTAGGGTGTGGAGGGAAGGCAGGTGGAGAAATTTACATATCATCTGGTGGAGGTAGAGGGTGACCCAAGGGAGGTAGTCGCATGACGAGTGTGTTTGGGTGGGTTTGGTGTCCTGCCATAGAAGGAACAGGTAGTACAGCTAGATTAACTGTAGGTCAATGTGGTAATGAGTATAAAATACCACATCTAGGTTATTTCTTCTTTCTTAATAGTCTGTTTTTATTTCATTGTCCATGGGAAGTGGAAAGAACAAGCCATGGTGTATGAGGCGATTTAAGATGCAGCAATGGGATAACCTTCTCCTACAAATCTACTAAAAACGAATATATATATATATATATATATATATATATATATATATATATATATATATATATATATATATATATATATATATATATATATTATTCAGTTCCTATTAACAATTATTCAGTTCTTGAAGAATTCAAATTATTATTGCTGTCACGAGGGACATGGTTATCAAACACATAGATAAACTGAAACAAAATAAGTCCCCTGAACTCGACGAGTTGTTTTCCAGGCTACTTAAAGAATGCAAGATGGAACTTAGCCATTAACGAGCGTGTTTAATACGTCCATCCTAACTGGTGTTGTGCCAGAGATGTGGAAGATAGCTAATGTAGTTCCTATATTCAAATAAGGGGATAAGTCCATTCCATCAAATTACCGTCCAATAAACCATACGACGGGTGGGGTTCGAACCCGCGGTCACAGAGTCTCAAAACTCCAGACCGTCGCTTAAGCCACTGGGCCAGCTAGCTTCAATAAGATTCATCCAACTAGCTATATGCTAACCTTCCTATGGTGTAAAAATATACCTAGTTGGATGAATCTTATTGAAGCTAGCTGGCCCAGTGGCTTACGCGACGGTCTGGAGTTTTGAGACTGTGACCGCGGGTTCGAACCCCACCCGTGGTATGGTTTGTTTGCAATCGAGTCATTACGATTTCATGAGTCAAGTACCGTCCAATAAGCCTGACGTCTATAGTAGGCAAACTATTAGAATCAATTATATCTGATATTGAAGATTGAGACACTTAAGCAACATATGGGAATCTTTATTAAGGAAACGTTTCGCCACACAGTGACTTCATCAGTCCAATACAAAGCAGAAAGGTGTAAGGAGAGGAGGAGTTTGATGTAATCAGTCCCTCAGCCTGGAATCGATGTGTTCAGTCTATCAGTTTTGTAGAAAGTACAGAATATGGCTTCTTCTTTGTAGATTTGCCTGGCCCGGGCCTTTTCCAAGAGGTGGCCCGTCCTTGGCTCCCTTTCTCGGGACTGTCTCAGACCAATGTCTGCAATGGGAGGAAGTACAATACAAGTACCTCCTCGTCTTCTGGGACCAGCTGTCCCCAGGCCTAGCCCCATTCCCCGCCCCCACGGGGCTCGGAGGGAGAAGCTAGGCACCTTGGGCTGCCACAAACCCCGCCCACACTGGGCTCGAGGGGTGTGGCAGCTGCATAGCAGCAGACGATGTCAGGAGGTGCAAAGGCAGCAAGCACTACAGAATCATTTTGGAGCCACACCCCAGCTTTAGACATTACGTCCGAGCGCTGGGGAAGCTCAAGAATGCCTCTTGCTGTGAGTGTTGCTGCTGCTAGTTCACTTGTCCGTTGCACTCTCTCTGCAGCATATTGCTGGAGAAGTGGCTTATATACAGGTGAGTGGAAGCAGGAGGAGGTGGGATCACAGTGGTACCATCCACTAGTGTAAGTAGGTCTTCGTCCAAGACCTACTTACACTGAGGGACTGATTACCTCAAACTCCTCCTCTCCTTACCCCTCTCTGCTTTGTATTGGACTGATGAAGCCACTGTGTGGCGAAACGTTCCCTTAATAAAGATTCCCATATGTTGCATAAGTGTCTCAATCTTCAAATTGTCGGTTTTCAAAACCATTTATCACATTAGAACATTGTCTCTTATAATGGTGGTGTTGGTGATGGTATTGGTGGTAATGTTGAACACCATTACATTAACCACCTTCCAGGTGACCTTTGCCACCATCTTCCTTGTTGAGTAACAATACTGTGACCTCAAGAACAGATCAACGACAGTTTTTGTTGGTATCATTGTTTATTTGTAGTGTGGGTCGACATTTAGGCAGACATGAGGTAACTCCTGGCAGACTCTGCCAGCCTCACCTCCAACACTGTGTGGCAATATCCTATTCTTGGTGCTGCACTATTTCTGTACTATTATGTTTCCTGGCTAGTATTGTTAAGCTGACTAACATGAAGGGCATACAGCCACCGTGTACTTAACTATTTGTTTGTGGGGGTCGAGGCATAGCTCACCTGCTCCTGATACGTAATAGGTAACAGGGAACTTAGGCGTAACATGTACAGTATATGTGTGATTATATACTATATATATATATATATATATATATATATATATATATATATATATATATATATATATATATATATATATATATAATCACACACACGTAGTCTTAACAGACGCCGTTTTATTGAAGCATTCGTTATACGCAACTTTCCTAATGTGAATCTTAGTCGTGGCTTTGTCTCTGTAGATTCCTTTCTCATAACAGTGTCAAATGTTGCAAACTTCACAACACTCCTGACTTGAGCTGAACTTTATCTCCTCCTCCTTTCCCTGCCTCTTCATCTTTCCTATATTGTCATTGATTTTCCTGCCTTCTGACAAGGTGGGTTCTGTTTTCTGGAGGTTATGTGTCGCAGGTATTTTGTCCTACCCCCGTGGACCATTACCTCCTCTGTCCTACCCCCGTGGACCATTACCTCCTCTGTCCTACCCCCGTGGACCATTACCTCCTCTGTCCTACCCCCGTGGACCATTACCTCCTCTGTCGTGCTCCTCTCATCTCTTGTTCCTTGGACTACATCTGCTGTTACTGCTCTTTCTTCACTGACACTCTCTCATTATCACCGTCTTGTTGCTATCACTCTTACACTACTACAAGTACTATCCCTACTACGACTCCTACAAACTTCCACCCCTACTACTACTACTACTGTTGTTGCTGCTGCTACTACTACTACTGCAACTGCTGTACTGCAACTACTACTGGAACTACTACTACTACCTCCTCCCGTTCCAAACACTTCCATCCCCTGCCCTTCCCTCTCATATATATTTTGGCTCCCTTCCCTTCATGTTAGGGCCACTTCCCCTACCACAGCAACGCTGGAGACCAACGAAACATGAGCAACAAGGTCACCACCTTGTTCCGCCACCTCCAGACACTTTTGCTCAAACTCCCGCCCCACACCGGCAGCCAGCAAGCCCCATACTGCAGCAGCAGTACCGCAAACACGTCAACCCCAACACCATAACAGCCGATAAATGAGACACTTGTCTCTCATTATCAACTTGCCTGTTTCTAAACCTTTTAATTACACCACACAGCGACCATCACCGTAGCCGAAGGGAACAGAACAAGCAGTGCAGTATTATCCCTAAGCCATCAAAAGATGTCAACAATTGCATCCTTCACCGAGGTTATATGCGAGCTGATAGACTAGGTAGACCACGCATATATTAACCATTGTGGAGATCTTAAATATATGCGTGATGAACAAAAGAATCTAGACATTTATTAGGAAATGTGACCGACCATCCATCACAGGGCCCAGATACAATCATGGGGCCCCTGATGTCCTCAGCTCACTCCTGTCCATAAATTTCTGCAGTGGAACGCACAGGGACTACAGCAAGACCCTGATCAAGGCCACAGATCAGCATGTGAAGACGCCGTGATACCTTTGATATACCTTTGAAGAGTTTCGAGAGTTTCTCTACTCTCTGAGCCCGGCCATGGGTCAGGCTCGTCTGGTGCTTGCCTGGTCAACTAGGCTGTTGCTGCTGGAGGCCCGTTGCCCCACATATCCATCACAGCCTGGTTGATCTGGCACCTGGTGAAGATACTTGTCCAGTTTCCTCTTGAAGGCTTCTACACTGGTTTCAGCCGTGTTTAGGATAGTTTCTGGTAAGATGTTGAATAGTCTGGGACCCCGGATGTTAATACAGTGTTCCCGTATTGTCCCCACCGCACCCCTGCTCCTCACTGGGTTTATTTTACACTTTCTCCCATATCTCTCACTCCAGTATGTTGTTATGGCAGTGTGCAGATTTGGGACCAGGCCCTCAAGTACTTTCCAGGTATATATTATCATGTATCTCTCTCTCCTCCGCTCCAATGAGTACATGTTCAAGACTTGAAGGCGTTCACAATAATTTAGATGAAGACTCTGTAAAGACGCCGTAACTACCACCCTCAGATTCAGAGGGTGGTAGTTACGGTGGTAGTTACGGTGGTAGTTCCAGAGTCTCAGACGCGTCATCTTAGGATGATACGTCCGTGTCAGGACGCAATTACGAATTAACAGCTTCTCATTGAAGCTGATGTAATCCAGACGAGCCTGGCCCATGGCCGGGCTCAGAGAGTAGAGAAACTCTCGAAACTCTTCAAAGGTATAATCGTTACTGTTATTGTGTAGTGTAGCTTTGTAACACCTAGAAAATTATATCTCACATTTGATGAATAAGACACGTGTAACACCTGGGTGTTGCATGTGTAACACCTGGGTGTTGCATGTGTAACACCTGAGTGTTGCATGTGTAACACCTGGGTGTTGCATGTGTAACACCTGGGTGTAGCATGTGTAACACCTGGGTGTAGCATGTGTAACACCTGGGTGTAGCATGTGTAACACCTGAGTGTTGCATGTGTAACACCTGAGTGTTGCATGTGTAACACCTGAGTGTTGCATGTGTAACACCTGGGTGTTGCATGTGTAACACCTGGGTGTTGCATGTGTAACACCTGGGTGTGCATGTGTAACACCTGAGTGTTGCATGTGTAACACCTGAGTGTTGCATGTGTAACACCTGGGTGTTGCATGTGTAACACCTGGGTGTTGCATGTGTAACACCTGGGTGTTGCATGTGTAACACCTGGGTGTTGCATGTGTAACACCTGTGTTGCATGAACACCTGGTGTTGCATGTGTAACACCTGGTGTTGCAGTGTAACACCGTGTGCATGTGTAACACCTGGGTGTTGCATGTGTAACACCTGGGTGTTGCATGTGTAACACCTGGGTGTTGCATGTGTAACACCTGGGTGTTGCATGTGTAACACCTGGGTGTTGCATGTGTAACACCTGGGTGTTGCATGTGTGTTTTGATCAGTCTGTCGGTATTGTTTGTCTGATCTTATTTAAATATATATAGCGATAACCAGAAGCTCCAGCTCTGGGTCCTATTACGGAGACCCGCGTCAGGAAACACTTGTCCTGTTTCCTGACAAACCTTACCTAACCGATAACATTGAGTATTAACAGTCATAGAAGGTACGTACTCCAGGTGTGTACCAAAGTGTACCCATAACAACAATAACGTTGAGTACTAACAGTCATAGAAGGTACCGTACTCCAGGTGTGTACCAAAGTGTACCCATAACAACGATAACATTGAGTACTAACAGTCATAGTATAGTACTCACCTGGGGTACTGTAAAGTATACGCACAGTAAAGATAATATTGAGTACTAACGGTCATACAAGAGTACAATACCCCAGCATGAGTAGCAGGAACGCTAAATGTCAAGGGGCGATGGTGGTAGTCATTGTCAAATATTGTGTGTACCAGGAAGTGGTAATTTTTTCTCCAAGTTACGGGTATTACAGAAGGAACTGGACCAGTACCTATTTCTAGACCGGGTATGTTGTGATGGCTGTGTTGACTTGCCGGATACAACAGTCTGGGTGATCAAGCGGTTAATAGTGAAGTGTGGCGTCAATAGACAGAGCCGAATGCTTCAAGAAATTGATAAGAGGATAGTCAGAGCATCAAGATGTCTAGGTTGATTGTGTGTGCCAGGTGGTGTAGCAGGTGGTGTAGAGGCTGGTGTGGTGTGTTGTAGCAGGTGTAGAGGCTGATGTGGTGTGTTGTAGCAGGTGTAGAGGCTGGTGTGGTGTGTTGTAGCAGGTGTAGAGGCTGGTGTAGTGTGTTGTAGCAGGTGGTGTAGAGGCTGGTGTGGTGTGTTGTAGCAGGTGGTGTAGAGGCTGGTGTGGTGTGTTGTAGCAGGTGTAGAGGCTGGTGTGGTGTGTTGTAGCAGGTGTAGAGGCTGGTGTTAGTGTGTTGTAGCAGGTGTAGAGGCTGATGTAGTGTGTGTTGTAGCTGGTGTAGTGTGTTGTAGCAGGTATGGAGGCTGGTGTTAGTGTGTTGTAGCAGGTGTAGAGGCTGGTGTGGTGTGTTGTAGCAGGTGTAGAGGCTGGTGTTAGTGTGTTGTAGCAGGTGTAGAGGCTGATGTAGTGTGTGTTGTAGCAGGTGTATAAGCTGGTGTAGTGTGTTGTAGCAGGTGTAGAGGCTGGTGTAGTGTGTGTTGTAGCAGGTGTAGAGGCTGGTGTAGTGTGTTGTAGAAGGTAGTGTAGAGGCTGGTGTAGTGTGTGTTGTAGCAGGTAGTGTAGAGGCTGGTGTAGTGTGTTGTAGCAGGTGTTGTAGAGGCTGGTGTAGTGTGTTGTAGGTGTTGTAGAAGCTGATGTAGTGTGTGTTGTAGCAGGTAGTGTAGAAGCTGGTGTAATGTGTGTTGTAGCAGGTAGTGTAGAAGCTGGTGTAGTGTGTGTTGTAGCAGGTAGTGTAGAGGCTGGTGTAGTGTGTTGTAGCAGGTGTTGTAGAGGCTGGTGTAGTGTGTTGTAGGTGTTGTAGCTGATGTAGTGTGTTGTGGTAGTGTAGAAGCTTGTGGTGTTGAGGTGTGTATGTGGTGTTGTAGAAGCTGTGTAGTTGTAGCAGGTGTTGTAGAGGCTGGTGTAGTGTGTTGTAGGTGTTGTAGAAGCTGGTAGTAGTTGTTATATAGTAATGTAAGCAGGTAGTGTAGAGGCTGGTGTAGTGTATTGTAGCAGGTGTTGTAGAGGCTGGTGTAGTGTGTTGTAACAGGTGTTGTAGAGGCTGGTAATATATAATATAATATATAATATACACCAGGTTTGGATACATTTGTTATTATGACATTAAGTAGACGTTTCGCCCACCAGGAATTTTATCAATCGAATACAGAAACATAGCTGGTCAAGTCAGGTGGGTGCTGCATGAACTTGCATTTAATTAAGTAATGGCAGTGACTTGTAAATGGTCCATGTTGGAGCGAAACGTCGTGGTACGTTTCTCTCTATGTGCGGTATTTTGTGTTATTTAGGATGTTTGGATGTTAGGTAGGGTGTTTGGATGTTAGGTAGGGTGTTTGGATGTTAGGTAGGGTGTTTGGATGTTAGGTAGGGTGTTTGGATGTTAGGTAGGGTGTTTGGATGTTAGGTAGGGTGTTTGGATGTTAGGTAGGGTGTTTGGATGTTAGGTAGGGTGTTTGGATGTTAGGTAGGGTGTTAGGATGTGCCTGACCAGTGTTCTAGTATGTAACTGTTTTGAGTGGGGGATCAGGAGCAGGAACATAGTAACTAGCTTGGACAGGACCGGCTGGGCTAATAGCAGCTAGCTGGCCTCGTAGTGACATATAAGAGTTCGGATTTTTAACCCCGAAGGGTTAGCCACCCGGCATAAGCCAAGAAAGTCAATACATCATGGAGGACTGCCTTAGTCTTATATTCATTTTGGTGTTTAAATCTTGTCCCCCAGGATGCGACCCACACCAGTCAACTAATATTCCAGTGGACTGAACCATCTTTGCTCGTGGACTGAACCATCTTTGCTGTGCTTCCGTTATTAGCTACCTGAGATTGGATGATGGTTTCCCTCGACTACGAGCAGCTATATCTCCAAATGAAGGCGGAATTAACGGAAGCTAGAAGAGAGATTCAACGTTTGAAGGGTATATGCAAGGATTATCCCGGAACAATGTCGCCGATGATCAGACCAACGAATGGATGCTAGTCGAATCTGAAGGGACGAAGCTGAAGTTAAAGAAGGTCCAGGAGACTGCTGTGAAAACCAGCAACTCTTTCTCCTTGTTATCAGACGAATGTGAAGACATCCCAGCGAAGACCATCTCTACAAAGACCGTCGAGAACGTCATGCACACCGCCAGTCGAGGTAAGAACATTGTTTTAGTTGGGGATAGTCAGATTAAGTTTATGGATAGGGAATTTTGTCTTAAGGATAGGAATAGGAGGCAGAGGGTGTGTTATCCTGGGGCTGGGATGAAGGATATTGTTAGCCGTCTGGACGACATCATGAGAGGTAATGGGAGCAATCCTATTATCTGTCTCAGTGCTGGAGGCAACGATGTTGGCAGACGTAGGAGTGAGGAGCTGATTAGCAGCTATAGGTCAGCAATAGACAGAATTAGGAAGAAGGGTGGGAACCCTGTCATATGTGGTATTTTGCCAAGGAGAGGAGTTGAAATGAATGGTTGTCCAGGGCAATTGGTGTCAATTGCTGGCTGGACAAATACTGTAAGGAAAATGCAGTAACATTCATTGACAACTGGGACCTCTTCTATGGCAGAAATGACATGTATGCCAGGGATGGGGTTCACTTATCTAGGTCTGGGGTGGGGGCACTGGCAACTGCAGTGGAGGGAGCTGTTAGGGCTTTAAACTAGAAAAAGTTAGTGGTATGGGTTATGGGGGGAAAACAGTGAAGTCCCAGTGTAGTAATGTTATAAATTCTAGGGAACTAGTAATAGGCAGAATAAGGTGGATATTGGAAAGCCAGTGGCACTAGGTGACAAGGACAGTAATAGGTATAAGGGAAAAACAGAAATGAGCAGGAAGGGTAAAGAGAAAGGAGGGTCTTTAAGTGTATATTTCACCAATAGTCGTAGTGCTAGGAATAAGATGGACGAGTTGAGAGTAGTTGCAAGTACAGGTAATATTGATGTTTTTGCAATAACTGAAACATGGTTTAATATGAAAATCGGGACTTGCCTGCCGAATGTCACATTCAGGGTTTTAAATTGTTCCAAGTAGACAGAAGTATCGGGAAGGGGGGTGGGGTGGCACTCTATGTCCGTGATCATTTAAATTGTTGTATAAAAATGGGTATAAAGTCTGAATTAACACATACAGAGTCTGTCTGGATAGAATTTTCAGAGGGGCATGAAAAATTGATTTTAGGTGTGATATACCGTCCCCAAACTTAGATAGGGACCAAGGGAGACTACTATGGGAGGAAATTGTTAAGGCCACAATGCACGTTAACGTAGTTATTCTGGGTGACTTCAACTTTAGTCAAATTGATTGGAATTTTTTGACTGGGAATTTTGAATCTAACGATTTCTTAGAAGTAGTTCAAGATTGTTTTTGAAGCAGTTTGTGACAGAACCTACAAGGGGAAATAATCTGCTTGACTTAGTTCTGGCAAACAAGGAAACCCTTGTTAATAATTTAGAAATTACAGAGGAACTCGGCGCAAGCGACCACAAATCAATTACCTTTGGCATTGAATGGAAGTTTCATAGTAGGAATAACTCAGTAACGGTCCCAGATTTTCGCTTAGCAGATTACAATGGACTTAGAGAACACTTATCATCTGTGGACTGGGGTAATGAAGAGAGCTATCAATATGACAGTTTTCTGAACACTATACATGCTGCCCAAAGAACATTTATCCCATATAAAGAAATTAGATCGAATAGAAATGACCCAAAATGGATGAATAATAGGCTCAAATATCTTTTAGGGCAGAAGAAAGGAATTTATAGGCGTATCAAAAGAGGTGAGGGTCATCTTACGAATCAGTATATTGACATTAAGAGGGACGTTAAAAGGGGATAAGAAAAGCTAAGCGGGACTACGAAATTAAAGTTGCTAGGGATTCGAAAACTAACCCAAAAGTTTTTTCCAGGTGTATAGAACAAAAGTTAGAGATAAGATAGGTCCCCTTAAAAATAATTATGGGTATCTTACTGACAAAGAGAATGAAATGTGCTCTATTTTTAATAATTATTTTCTCTCGGTTTTCACTCAGGAAGACACTAATAATATCCCAAGAATTAGGTATTTTAGTGGGCCTGAAGAAGATAAATTATGTAGTATCACAGTCACTAGCGAAATGGTTATCAAACAGATAGACCGTTTGAAGCAAAATAAATCGCCAGGCCCTGATGAGCTTTTTCAAGGGTTCTTAAGGAATGCAAAATTGAACTCTGTGAACCCTTAACTAACATTTTTAACCTATCTCTTCAAACAGGTGTAGTGTCTGATACGTGGAAGATGGCTAATGTAATTCCTATTTTTAAAGCAGGGGACAAGTCGTTACCATCAAATTACCCCCAATAAGTCTAACTTCAATTGTAGGCAAATTATTAGAGTCGATTATAGCTGATAACATAAGAAGCCATCTCGATAGGCATAATTTGATTAATGATACTCAACATGGATTCACCAGGGGCCGTTCCTGCCTAACTAATTTATTAACTTTTTCAGTAAGGCTTTGAGGCAGTTGATCATGATAAAGAATTCGATATTGTTTATTTGGATTTTAGTAAGGCTTTTGATAGAGTACCACATCAGAGACTGTTAAAGAAAGTGGCTGCTCACGGCATTGGAGGAAAAGTGTTTTCATGGATCGAGTCATGGCTCACCAATAGGAAGCAGAGGGTGTGCATTAATGGGGTTAAATCTGAGTGGGGATCTGTAACAAGTGGCGTTCCACAGGGATCGGTTTTAGGCCCGTTGTTGTTTATAATATATATAAATGACCTTGACGAGGGAATTACTAGTGATATGAGCAAATTCGCTGATGACACGAAGATAGGTAGGATAATCGATTCAGACGTAGATGTCACGGAACTTCAGGAGGATTTAGACAAACTCAATTCCTGGTCAGAAAAATGGCAGATGCAGTTCAATGTAGATAAATGCAAAGTTCTAAAGCTCGGGAATGTTCATAACCCTAGCACCTACCAGCTTAATAATGTTGAACTCAGCCGTACAGAATGCGAAAAGGATCTGGGGGTTATGGTAAGCAGCAACCTCAAACCAAGTCAGCAATGCCTAAGCGTAAGAAATAAAGCAAATAGATTACTGGATTTATATCAAGAAGTGTAAGCAACAGAAGTCCAGCGGTTATATTACAGCTTTATACATCATTAGTAAGGCCTCACCTAGATTATGCAGCTCAGTTCTGGTCTCCATTTTACAGAATGGATATAAATTCGTTAGAAAACATTCAGCGACGAATGACAAAGTTAATTCATAGCATTAGAAATCTTCCGTATGAAGAAAGATTGAAGACCCTTAAATTACATTCACTTGTAAGACGTAGAATGAGGGGAGACATGATCGAGGTATATAAGTGGAAGATGGGTATTAATAAGGGGGATATAAATAAGGTCTTGAGGATATCTCCAAGAGAGAACCCGCAATAATGGATTCAAATTGGATAAGTTTAGATTTAGAAAGGATATAGGAAAATATTGGTTTGGAAATAGGGTAGTTGATGAGTGGAACAGTCTGCCTAGTAGGGTCATTGAAGCTATGACCTTGGGTAGTTTCAAATTTAGGTTGGATAAATTCATGAGTGAGAGGGGTTGGATTTGAGTGGGACTCGCACTTGAGTTAATAGAATCTTCAAAGCTTATTTCTTGGGTAGAATTGAAAATTAGGTTGAACAATTATTCTGTTAGTGGGATGGATTGTGAAGGACCTGCCTAGTATGGGCCAACAGGCCTGCTGCAGTGTTCCTCCTTTCTTATGTTCTTATGTTCTTATGTGTAAGGAAACACGCCCAATGTTTCCACCCTTGTCGGTTATCGAACCACGGACACTCAGTGTGTGAGGCGAGTGTGTTACCTTCCAGACCACGGGACAACGTATAAGTAACAGCCGGAAACAGCACTGCTAATATGGCAAAATGCATTACCAGAGGGATGAGAAAGCCAGTAACAAGATGAGAAATATAGTGGGTAACCGATTACTACTGATAGAAGCAGATAAACATGACCAGGTAACAGCAACTGGACAGGGGCACCTGCTGTCTCCCACTCTAGTTTCCACCAAAACTCCGTCCTGGGTCACCATTCTGGTGTGCTCTAGTCTGGACATATCAGTTGAAAATTAGACACATGTGCAACATCTGGATATCTTCATTGTAGACGTTTCGCCCTCCAGTGGCTCCAAGGACATGACTGGAAGACAGTCCCTCAACCTTGACTGGGGGACTGATTACCTCATCTTATGTATATAGTTCTACTGTCTTCCAGTTACGTCCTGGAATTTGTATTGATAAAGCCACTGGAGGGCGAAACGTCTACAATAAAGATACCCAGATGTTGCACATGTGTCGAATTTTCATGTTGTCGGTATTGTCTACCATTCATGTACAAATCATGGGTTACATCACATAGGAAGAGAATGTTAACTAACCTCAGTTGTACTGTTTCTTGTGCACGTGTGTGTGTGTGTGTGTGTGTGTGTGTGTGTGTGTGTGTGTGTGTGTGTGTGTGTGTGTGTGTGTGTGTTACAGCTTCAACTGATACCTCCTTTAGGCGCACTATATACCGTCTCTTCTGTAAAAACGAATATTGTATACGTAATTTTAATGGTTGCTAATGGTACATATACCATTAGTGGGTCCAATATTGACTCCCACAGTCCTCTCCCAGGCCAGGCCTCTTGGTTACTGGCCTGATCAATCGGGCTGTTAATGGCAGCCACACTCAGTCCAACGTAGGCACCACAGCCCAGTTGATCAGGAACTGATCTGAGGAATCAAAGTTCCTTCTTGATAGCTGGGGAGGGGGGAGGGGTAAGTTCTCTTACACTAATCGTGTTCTTTCATGTGTATGCCATTTACACTCTTGCTTTTTTGCATTATCTGCCAAACCTCTTTCTTTCGTTTAGAGTGATTTCAATATGCAGGTTTGGGGACCAGTCCCTCCAGGATTTTCAAAGTGTAAATTATGATGTACCTTTCTCGCTTCAGTTACAAGGAGTACAGTTCTAAGGACTTCAAACATTCCCAGTAGTTCAGGTTCTTGACTGAATTTATACATCATTGAAGGTTCTCGGTACGTTTTCCAGTTCTTACACCTCTTCTGCCTTGAACAAGGTGTTAGTATAGGGCAGTAGTCCAGCCAGGAGTGAACACCTTACTTGAATCATCATTGGCTCAGCATCTCTAGTTCTGAATGTTGTAGTTATCCACCCCATCATTTTCCTTGTAGTTACATTACAAACATTGTTGTTATCCTTGTAAGGTCTCTGACATTCTCAAGTCTCTCGCATTCAACTTCCGCTTTGTTGAGTGATGAGAGTTTGTCTTAGACGCTGTTTCACTCTTTATTTCCCCAGTAATCCCATAACAGCGCATCTCAAAGTTAACCCTGATTGAAATCATACTGTTGTCTGTGCAACACTGGAAGACTTGGTCTGTGTCTGCTGGAAGACTTGGTCTGTGTCTGCTGGAAGATTCGCCCTGCCCTTGATGAATATCACTCATAGAATTTCTAATATCATCAGCAGAGGGTCATACGGCGCTGTGATTTATACGCTGGTGATGATGGAATCTCCCTTGTATAAGGTATTCAGGGAGGACAGGTAATGGCGCCGGAGAATAAACATCTCATCAAATTGTAACAAGTCTGACTTGTCATCAAGGAGTCAACCTTGAATCACACATGGTGTTAGCAGTCTACTGTCATGACTACCACCATCACACATGGTGTTAGCAGTCTACTGTCATGACTACCACCATCACACATGGTGTTAGCAGTCTAGTCATGACTACCACCATCACATGGTGTTGCAGTCTACTGTCATGACTACCACCATCACACATGGTGTTAGCAGTCTACTGTCATGACTACCACCATCACACATGGTGTTAGCAGTCTACTGTCATGACTACCACCATCACACATGGTGTTAGCAGTCTACTGTCATGACTACCACCATCACACATGGTGTTAGCAATCTACTCTCACGACTACCACCAGTCAAAAGCCTAGAACACTGGTCACAGTCCATGCAACACCCACCTGACATGACCCACTATGTACTCTACTTATCATGTTTGTTTTGGATTGATAAAGCCCCTGTTGGGCGAAACGTCTCTTTAATAAATGTCATAATAGCACATATGTATCTTGCCTACATATCACATCAGTCACCATGTGTAACTTGAATGTACCAGGTAATATGGGGGGGAGAGTCATGTAGTGTGTACCAGGTGGTACTGCCTTGTACGTGGTGGTACTTCCCTGGTCGTGGTAGTACTTCCCTGGTCGTGGTAGTACTTGCACTGACCTACATCCTGGGGTGTACTTCAGTGTTTTTGTGTAGGAGGAAGTATTGAACATTATCAGTTACCCTGAACATAATTCACTAATCTTTGCTCTCTCTCTCTCTCTCTCTCTCTCTCTCTCTCTCTCTCTCTCTCTCTCTCTCTCTCTCTCTCTCTCAAATAATGAACCTTGAAACTTGTATTTTGAGGAAATGTTGATAAACAGCGACTATCTAGAGAGGCATTACACTCCTGCCATGTGAGTGGAAGCGTGTTATACATTTTGCACTCTGGCAGGACTGCTGATCTGTTTCTTACACACAACACGACAGTTTGAGCGAATACATTACTTCTTACATTCATTATACACACCACTTTCCGGTCTTTTTAGTGGTTTTTATTTCTAATTAGCACCAACAGCCTGGTTGATTGGGCCATCTACCGGAAGACCTGTTCAGGGACCAGTCCGTATGGCTGCGTTGACCCCGGAAATCGAGTACCCGTTCTTTGAGGTGTTCCCTGTAGTTTAAATGCTGTACTGGCTGTATGTATACAGTAAACACATTTCCTAACTATGGTGTCAACACTGAGTAATATTCCAGGTAAGAGAGCTCTGATAATTTGAGTAATGCAAAATAGTGAGGAGCATGGGCGTGGTGGGTACAAGAATACCCCTGGTCCAAGAATACTGAAGCTGCTGCCAGCAGGTCTTAGAAACACTGCAGGAACCAGTATAGAAGCTTTCAAGAGGAAATTGATTCACTACCTCCCCCAAGTGCCAGCTGGACCAGACTGGGATGAAAAATGGTATAAAATCCCGACTGGGGCACATGTGCAACAGTTGGGTATATTTACGGTGCCCCGTGGCCTGGTGGCTAAAGCTCTCGCTTCACACGGCGAGTGTCTGGGTTCGATTCCCGGTGAGGGTAGAAACATTGGGCGTGTTTCTTTACACCGGTTGTCTATGTTCACCCATCAGTAAAATAGGTACCTGGGTGTTAGTGGACTGGTGTGGGTGGCATCCTGGGACAAAACTGACCTAATTTGAGGGAAATGGTCAGCATAACAAGGGACTTTCTATATAGTAGTATGTCATTGATGTCAGCTATGGTCTGTATACCTTGTACTTGTACTGGTAGAAATAAAGATATTATTATTATTATTATTATTATTATTACCTCTTCATTTCACTACTACACGTGTTGCCTGTGTATCTGACTGAAGAAGTCTTCTGTGTAGGTGAAAAGTTTCAATAATGTAGATAACCCAACTGTTGCACATGTCTTAATCATCAACCAGGCTGTGATGAATATTTCAATCAGTGGGTTGCTAACAACAACAGTCTAGTTGAACAGGCATTCACCAGAAAAGTGTAGTACCAGGCGAGGCCACGAGGATACCTGACCTTTGAAGGTCAGGTATCCAGGGACGGATCTACTGTGAAACTAATGAAGCTTAAGCTTGAGGGCCCCTAACCCCGGAGGGGCCCAGAAGCCACTTTAGTCCACGTTGCTTAAATTTTTTGGGTCCACAGTATGAGAAGGGGTTGCGAAGGGGCCCCCATAACACTTCAAGCTTCAGGGCCCCAAAACTGTAGGTGTGCCACTGAAGGCATGTGTAACATACAGGTACAAGACAAGTGTACAATTATCGTTTTCTGGGCTTTTTATAACTTTATTCACTCGCTTTTCCCGTATCGCTTTTACTGTTTTTCTAAAGAAGTCCACCAACATTATTAAGTCTTTAACGTGTTTATTTCTATGAGATTATCTTCCTATGTTTTGTTTTATCCTCTGTTCAGTTTTTATTCTTTATTCTTATCATATGTGAGCAAAGAACAACTGGAACAACACACAACCCGCACATGGTACACAGAAACTTACGACAACGTTTCGCTCACACTTGGACTATTAACTAGCCATACACAAGAGTGAAAGGAAGGGATTCGCGCAGTTGTTACGCCTCGATAATGACCATTTTTTTCCATGTCCCACTGAGAAATCTTGTCTATAAAGAACATAAAGGCGCAGTGCCGTGACTTTGTAATAATGATAATAACAATATTTTCTACAAGTACATGATACAACTTATACAGACCATAGCTGACATCAGTGACATACTATATAGAAAGCCCCTGGTTATGCAGAGCATTTCCTACAACTTGGGTTAATTTTGTTCCCAGGATGCGACCCACACCAGTCCACTAACACCCAGGTACCTACTTACTGATGGGTGAACAGGTACAGCAGGTGTCTTAAGGAAACACGTCCTAATGTTTCCACCCGTACCGGGGATCGACCCACGGACCTCTTGGTGAGCTACCAACCCAGCTACGGGACACCACAATACCCAGATAACCGCAGTTAGTAGAGAGGCTCACAACGACGTTTCCTTCTAGTTTCTCGTGTCGTCTACTGAAGCGACTTGGGGTTTATTTTGGTTATCTTCCTCAAAAGATACTTACGTGCCTTTGGCTAGTGTTTTAATCTTATTTGTCATATGAGGATAAGAAACAGTATAGGCTCCAGGATCCTGCCTTAGGGGACCAAACTTTTATCTTTATTAAGACAAGGTATTTGTTTTGTTTACAGTTACTCTTAGTACTCTCTGTTTTTAGACAATTTAAAATCAATTATACTATAGTATAATAAATTAGCTCATTTTATGGTCTACTCCATGATGGCATTTATCTACCTGGAGGGTATTCCGGGGGTCAACGCCCCCGCGGCCCGGTCCACGACCAGGCCTCCCGGTCCACGACCAGGCCTCCCGGTCCACGACCAGGCCTCCCGGTCCACGACCAGGCCTCCCGGTCCACGACCAGGCCTCCCGGTCCACGACCAGGTCTCCCGGTGGATCAGGACCTGATCAACCAGGCTGTAACCGATACACTCCACAGGATAAATATGGTGTACACAATAAACTAGCCACTTCGGTGGCAAAATATAAAATCAAGACTTGTGGTGTGGCAGTGTTATATAGTGGTCGGTAATATCCCAGGGCTCTACTGCCTTCCTTGCTCAGAGGAGCTCTCTATTTTTAGAGCCTCTAGAAGTTTACGTAGGCCTACGGTCTTTCCTCGAAGATAATGGGTTCTTACACTGGTATGTTGTGCGTCTTATACATAGAACAATTCTTGACTCCAGCTCAGCTGCTGCGTCTTGTCTGATTTGTCGATTTCTGAGGGATTTGTGTTGATGTTATTGCGATTTATAGGATGGACAGAGGAAGTGACAAAAATATTAGCCATGTTACACACTTTAACTGTCACTTCCTTAGCACTGACAGGTGTTTTAAAGCTTCCTCTCTCACGTCATCAACAATGGCAGGTGTTTAAAACTTCGTCTCTCACGTCATCAACAATGACATGTCACACACCTCCAGGTTACATCAACAATATTAACAACAACATCAACAAAGATGATAATGATGAAAGTCAACAATTTGAAAATCTTTGCCTTTTTTTTAACTAATAAATAATTTTTTTCTGTTGCGATGTGATTGATTATATAAGAAATTGAAGTAGTTACAATATTATACTTTATTGTATAGTACAGTGTAGCAGACTGTCGTACAGTGTAGCAGACTGTCGTACAGTGTAGCAGACTGTCGTACAGTGTAACAGACTGTCGTACAGTGTAGCAGACTGTCGTACAGTGTAGCAGACTGTCGTACAGTGTAGCAGACTGTCGTACAGTGTAGCAGACTGTCGTACAGTGTAGCAGACTGTCGTACAGTGTAGCAGACTGTTGTTAAGTGTAGCAGACTGTCGTACAGTGTAACAGACTGTTGTACAGTGTAGCAGACTGTCGTACAGTGTAGCAGACTGTCGTACAGTGTAGCAGACTGTCGTACAGTGTAGCAGACTGTCGTACAGTGTAGCAGACTGTTGTACAGTGTAGCAGACTGTTGTAAAGTGTAGCAGACTGTCGTACAGTGTAGCAGACTGTCGTACAGTGTAGCGGAGTGTAGTACAGTGTAGCAGACCTACTGCTCAGTGCTGAGAACACTTCGAAGCCTCAGTCACACTAAGGCTCAGGCAGTATTGAAACTCTGCACGGATAAAGTCTGAGAGAAACGTCGTAATATGTCTCTGCTATGTGTGGGTTATTTGTGTATTGTTCCAGTCACGGTATTGTGCCGCTTTGGTCTTTATTAAAGTAAAGGTTTGTCAAGAGGTTTTTTGTAAGCTGCTTTAGGTTAGTAAAGTTTGTCAGGAAAGAGGACAAGTGTTTCCTGACGCCGGTCGTAGTTATATGACCCACAGCTGGAGCTTTTGGTCATCTGACCGAGGCCTTCCACTGGCTTACCTTTTAAGAATTATAGTAATGATTATAACCAATTTTCAATTGTGTAGCTACTATTACTGTGCCGTTTATATGGAACATATTATTATTATTAGTAGTAGTAGTAATATAATATTCAATATTATTATTATTATTAGTAGTAGTAATATAATATTTATTATTAGAAGTAGTAGTAGTAATATAATATTATTCGGGAGTAGGTAAGAGCCACATACATTGGAAATAAATGGTATAAAAACCGACACAATGGAAGTATAGACACATAAGCAGTATAATGTGATCCTTTATTGACAACGTTTCGCCCACACAGTGGGTTTTATCGAGTCACAAACAGATCTGATCTGTTTGTGACTTGATAAAACCCACTGTGTGGGCGAAACGTTGTCAATAAAGGATGACATTATACTGCTTATGTGTGTATATTTGCATTCAGCCACACACATCACCGAGGAGCATGTGTAGTGTTGATCTCAGGGGAATTACTGACAAACGTCTAAGACAGTCTTATACTGTCTTATCTGTTTAGGCAGTGGAACGTTGAAAATGAGTTAGCCAATATGCTCTTGAGTAAGCTGTGTGGTAAGGGTCGGAGATACGGTGAAAATAAATGTTGATACTAGATAGGTGGTTGTTGTAGTAGGTTGACAGCTGCCATCCAGAGAGGTAGCGCTGCATTCTTAAATGATTGTGAACTGGAAACCTGTTAAATGCTTTGCACTCTGGCAGTATTGGTGATTCCATGTCTCACGAACACGTAAGATGACAGGTAAATACAAACTTGTGTTTGCCTTCATTATACATAAACCTTTATTTTCCTGTGTGTTTCTTAATACTTCTTAATATGGTTTCTTCCAACCCAAGAAGCCTGGTCTGAGACCAGGCCCAGGGGATCATTCCCAGGACCACTAGTATTGTGTGAGAGAGGGACCTAAGAAGCCTGGTCTGAGACCAGGCCCAGGGGATCATTCCCAGGACCACTAGTATTGTGTGAGAGAGGGACCTAAGAAGCCTGGTCTGAGACCAGGCCCAGGAGATCATACCCAGGACCACTAGTATTGTGTGAGAGAGGGACCTAAGAAGCCTGGTCTGAGACCAGGCCCAGGGGATCATTCCCAGGACCACTAGTATTGTGTGAGAGAGGGACCTAAGAAGCCTGGTCTGAGAACAGGCCCAGGGGATCATTCCCAGGACCACTAGTATTGAGAGAGAGAGGGACCTAAGAAGCCTGGTCTGAGACCAGGCCCAGGGGATCATTCCCAGGACCACTAGTATTGTGTGAGAGAGGGACCTAAGAAGCCTGGTCTGAGAACAGGCCCAGGGGATCATTCCCAGGACCACTAGTATTGAGAGAGAGAGGGATGCCCGTCTCGTCCTCCACAAATATCAACATCAACAATTCTGCGAGACACACACAGGAGCCTTATACAACATACACGGTGGTAGTACCAGGTATGGTGCTGAGTCCTGGAGGCTGGTGACGCTTACTGAGAGGCAGGAGGTGCAGTCCCCGCCTGTCTTAACTAGTCACTACTAGACGCCACACACCCTCATGGGCTCTATTGCACTCTGCTCACCTTTCTATTTACCAGGGACAATATCTCCACGGCTTGACAAAGCTCCTGGAGAGCGAAACATTGCCACAATAAAATGTCACATTAGTTGCACTTGTGTTCTTTTACCTAACAATATCTCAGCTCCTGGCCCCGCATCTATCACCAATACAGTAATAACAAGTATTGGTGAATAAGACATGTGTGCAACAAATGGATATTTCTATTTTAAACTTGTTTTGCCTAACAGAGGCTTTATCAGTCTAATAGAGGCCCTGGTGGTCGAGGTCTGTTGATCAGTCTAATTGAGGCCCTGGTGGTCGAGGTCTGTTGATCAGTCTAATAGAGGCCCTGGTGGTCGAGGTCTATTGATCAGTCTAATAGAGGCCCTGGTGGTCGAGGTCTGTTGATCAGTCTAATAGAGGCCCTGGTGGTCGAGGTCTGTTGATCAGCCTAATAGTCTAATAGGTCGTAGAAGTCTACAAGAGGAAACTGGATAAGTATCTTCACCAGGTGGGCCAGCAGCAGCAACAGCCTGGTTGACCAGGCTAGCACCAGACGAGCCTGGCCCATGGCCGGGCTACGGGAGTAGTAAGACTCGAAACTCATAGGTAAGGCAAGACACACTTCAAGTACCCAAACGTTGCACAATTATCTTATAATATCTTTCAGGATCTTGATTCAGGGAATTCTTCTATGCTTGGCTAACCTATAGTATGACCTACTTCCATTAGTGGATTTTTCCACTGGTGACGCCGCCTACTACTGCTTCACCTCACCTGTCTGCAGTACATAAGACCCATCTCCGTGGGTATGGTCTACTTTTATCAAGATTGATGGACTCAACATATCGGCTGGCGAAACGTTTCCTAAGTAAAGATACCCAAATGTTGTACTGGACACTGCCCACAGCCACATGGACACTGCCCACAGCCACATGGACACTGCCCACAGCCACATGGACACTGCCCACAGCCACATGGACACTGCCCACAGACACATGGACACTGCCCACAGCCACATGGACACTGCCCACAGCCACATGGACACTGCCCACAGCCACATGGACACTGCCCACAGCCACATGGACACTGCCCACAGCCACATGGACACTGCCCACAGCCACATGGACACTGCCCACAGCCACATGGACACTGCCCACAGCCACATGGACACTGCCCACAGCCACATGGACACTGCCCACAGCCACATGGACACTGCCCACAGCCACATGGACACTGCCCACAGCCACATGGACACTGCCCACAGTCACATGGACAATGTCCAATCTTATAGACACCATTAGTGTTATAGTAATAATAATAGTGTTACATAAGTATCTAGTGCGGGGTGGCTGGGCAGAACGATCAGTGGCTTATCGGATGGACTCAGTGACGCATGAGGCTTACCTGCTGGTTACCTGCAGGTTATCTGGACTACCTTTCACCTGCTCATCACCCCTACGTCCCGGTCCTAGACCATTTCTCTTGTGTATAGGTATACCTGGAGTATACCTAGAGGGTGTTCGGGGGGCAACGCCCCCGCGGCCCGGTCCCTCGTTTAACACTAATTCCATTATTTTATATCCTAATTAAATTAGGTTATGTATTAGGTTGGTAGACAACAACCGCCCAGGGAGGTACTACCGTCCTGTGGTAGTAGGTTGGTAGACAGCAACCGCCCAGGGAGGTACTACCGTCCTGTGGTAGTAGGTTGGTAGACAACAACCGCCCAGGGAGGTACTACCGTCCTGTGGTAGTAGGTTGGTAGACAACAACCGCCCAGGGAGGTACTACTGTCCTGTGGTAGTAGGTTGGTAGACAGCAACCGCCCAGGGAGGTACTACCGTCCTGTGGTAGTAGGTTGGTAGACAACAACCGCCCAGGGAGGTACTACCGTCCTGTGGTAGTAGGTTGGTAGACAGCAACCGCCCAGGGAGGTACTACCGTCCTGTGGTAGTAGGTAGGTAGACAACAACCGCCCAGGGAGGTACTACCGTCCTGTGGTAGTAGGTTGGTAGACAACAACCGCCCAGGAGGTACTACCGTCCTGGTAGTGGTTGGTAGACAACAACCGCCCAGGGAGGTACTACCGTCCTGTGGTAGTAGGTTGGTAGACAACAACCGCCCAGGGAGGTACTACCGTCCTGTGGTAGTAGGTTGGTAGACAACAACCGCCCAGGGAGGTACTACCGTCCTGTGGTAGTAGGTTGGTAGACAACAACCGCCCAGGGAGGTACTACCGTCCTGTGGTAGTAGGTTGGTAGACAACAACCGCCCAGGGAGGTACTACCGTCCTGTGGTAGTAGGTTGGTAGACAGCAACCGCCCAGGGAGGTACTACTGTCCTGCCAAGTGAGTGTAAAACGAAAGCCTGTAATTGTTTTACATGATGGTAGGATTGCTGGTGTCTTTTTTCTGTCTCATAAACATGCAAGATTTCAGGTATGTCTTGTTACTTCTACTTACACTTATGTCACACTACACATTCATGTACAAGCATATATATATACACACCCTCTGGGTTTTCTTCTATTTTCTTACTAGTTTTTGTTCTTATTTCCTCTCTCCATTGGGAAGTGGAACAGAATTCTTCCTCCGTAAGCCATGCGTGTCGTAAGAGGCGACTAAAATGCCGGGAGCAAGGGGCTAGTAACCCCTGCCTCGGTGGGAAACGGCCGACGTGTTGAAAGAAGAAAATATATATATATATATATATATATATATATATATATATATATATATATATATATATATTATGCCATTAGGTAAAACTGGTCAATTAGCAAGAACTCATCTAAAATTAAGTCCTTTCTAATTTTTTCTCTTATACGTTTAAAGATATATTTTTGTCATTCATGTTAATGTAAGAATTTATAATTTTGTACCAAGAGAAACTTTGAAAACCTACCTAACCTTATTACAACAAGCGCAATTTAATTTAGCCTAACCAATTTAAATATATTTTAGATACGTTAACATTAATTTAATAATAAGCAAACACAATGAAATATATTTTTTCGTTATGTTCAGAATGATTTTGGCGAAATTATTGCATACACAAATTTTCACTTGTCTTATATGGCAAGGTGAGCGTTGCTATTTAAGCCAAAATCGCAAGTTTTACCTAATCGGCACGACATATATATATATATATATATATATATATATATATATATATATATATATATATATATATATATATATATATATATATATATATATTATATATATATATATATATATAATGTATCCGCAATTTGTTTAGGGACAAGATGAACGGAAAAAGTACAGGTAACGTTCATTTTTGAACGTTTTTCATTAGTTCAAGATTGTTCTGTTACACTGGACGTTAGTCACTGGTGGTACAATGTTGCAGCTGTGTGTACATGTTGATGTGTGCCACACACGGTGTACACATGCTGGAACACCAGTTGTGTACATAGTGTGTAGTGCACACTGATTTACACGTTAAAACACCTACAGCTGTGTACACATGCTGGAACACCTACTGTGTACATAGTGTGTAGTACACACTGATGTACATGTTAGAACACCTACAGCTGTGTACACTGGTGTGTAGTGCACACACTGGTGTACACAGTGTACACATGATCTACATCCTGACCTACATACTTTCAACATTCTTAACATAACCCATCACCAGGAACCATTCTGGTGACGTTACTAGTGTACACGATCTAGTGATCATGTTTAATGGTGTACACATGGTGTACGCATTTTCACTGATGTACACGTGTACATCAGTGTTTAATGTAGTAGTAGTGATAGTAGTGATAGTGGTAGTAGTAGTAGTTATAATAGTAATAGAGTAGTAGTGATAGTAGTGGTAGTAGTAGTATAGTAGTAGTAGTGATAGTAGTAGTAATAGTGGTAGCAGTAGTAGTAATTGTGGTAGTAGTAGTAGTAATGGTAGTAGTAGTAATTGTGGTAGTAGTAGTAATTGTGATAGTAGTAGTAATGATGGTAGTAGTCATCTTGACCAGGTTCACAGCCTCTGAATGTCTCCATTAAATATGACTTAAACTCTGATTATTTTCTGTATTAATTTCACATCATATCCAACAATGCTATAAAGGATTTATCTTTTTCTTGGTAAGTTGTGCACGTACAGGAACAGTGGGGGTCCCAGCAGGGGTCCCAGCAGGGGTCCTGAGGAACTCCACTAGTTACATAATACATACTCTTCACAATGCCTTCCTTACAATTACCTCGCTCATATTCATTATATATTACTGTTTACAACTGAGTAGAGAGAGAGAGAGAGAGAGAGAGTGTGTGTGTGTGTGTGTGTGTGTGAAGGTAGATGTGTTTGGAGCCAAGAGGGTACATCAGACAGGTGTGTATGCCCGGGAGGGGAGTGACGTCAAACATCGCCTGGTAGTATGTGTGACCTGGTGGTTACGTCAGAGGCATGTATCACAAGCCTGCTACCTGCTCTCTCTCACACACACACACACACACACACACACACACACACACACACACACACACACACACACACACACACACACACACACACACACACACACACTACACACACACACTACACACACACACTACACACACACACTACACACACACACTACACACACTACACACACACACTACACACACACACCACACACACACACCACACACACACACTACACACACACATATTACACACACACACATATTACACACACACACACACATATATTACACACACACATATTACACACACACACATATTACACACACACACTATAACGATATGTTATTTGGAGCTTTGGAGGCGTGGTTGAAATGATAAGGCTTCGGAGGCTTCTTACTTTATTTGGAATAAAGGTGCGGGTAACAGGCTGCGTGTCTGTGGCCATGGCCCAGGTGGGCCATGCCCCTTGCGAGAGGGAGAGGAGTAGGCCTATTGACTGAGTGAAGTCTGGGCGCCAAGTGAGAGTGGGCCAGGGCGGGTCTGGTAGACGTGGGTACGCCTACCAGGCCTGCCCTCTGGCGGAATACTATGGAAACTAGCATGGCACGGAATATGAACTCAGCTGGCAGACAGCATGGCTGTCTATGCAGACAGTCAGGCTGTCTACAACACATATTACACACACATATTACACACACACACATATTACACACACACACACACACACTACAAACACACACACTACACAGACACACACACTACACACACATACACTACACACACTACACAGACACACACACTACACACACATACACTACACAGACACACACATACACACACTACACACATACATAGTGAAGAGTGAGGAGGCGGGGGCCAGGAGCTGTAACTCGACCCCTGCAACCACAACTAGGCGAGTACACTTTAGTCTGAGTGTGTCGGGTAATGGAATATTCTGGATTGTGGTAGAGGCAGGATCTTTCCCCTCAAAGTGCTCTTGATGCAACGACTTAGACACGTCCTGCCCTTCCTTGGATCAAACGTTTTTGCCTAACATTCCCCCAGGTGATGTGTGACCCCTACGAGTTTATGGCTTCCCTTCGAAAAATATACAGGTTTTTAAGAATATGGATAATAAGGCTCACGAAGCCGGAAGTAAAGCCAGTAGCGGCTAGTTTAAGAGGCAGTCATGAGACTCGACCACAGCAATAAATAGGAGAGGACATGCACTCAGATATACATACAAACGCACAGAATGAGTTGAGCCGAAGAGCCAGAAACGAGTATGCATGGGTAAGGAGGGAGACCCAGCACGAATTTGAGAATGACAACATCTAAAGCCAAATGTGACTCCAAGTTTTTACACAGCCACGGCAGGAGGAAACCAAGAGTCAAGGACCAGGTAATCAGGTTGAGGAAGGAAGGAGGAGAGATCACAAGAAATAACCAGGAATTAAGTGCTCAGCACGAGATTCAGAGGGGTATTCCCAGAGACAGAAAGGCTTGCATCAAGTGTTGCACACACTACACACAACCCAGGAGGTGAAGAAACTGCTATGTAAGATACCTAGAAGGCAGTGGATCCTAAGAGGGGGGACAGAGGCGTTGTGTGTGTGTCGCTAACACTCTTCATCAAATATATCGAAACAGTGCAACTGCCAGAAGTTTGGAAGACAGCAAATGTAGTTCCATTTTTTAAGAAAGGAGACAGAGAGTGTTAAACAGACCAGGTCACTGACATGTATATTATGTAAAGTCATAGCGAACATTATCAGAAGACTGGTGCAGCACCTAGAAAGGAATAGGCTTATACATGACAACCAGCATGGCTTCGGGGAAGGGAAATCCTGTGTCACAAACCTACTGGAGTTATACGACAAGGTAACGGAAGGAGAGATGGGTAGATTGGATTTTCTTGGAGTGTAAGAAAGCTTTTGACACAACAGTGCGCCATTAGTAAACTAAGAGAAAACATAAGTGTCCGGGGCCCAAGACTGTTCATCAGCCTCCCATTAGCCATAAGGGGAATTACCAATAGACCCCTGGTTGTCTTCAAGAGGGAGCTGAACAGATACCTAAGGTCAGTGCCGGATCAGCCGGGCTGTGGTTCGTACGTTGAACTACATGCGGCTAGCAGTAACAGCCTAGTTGATCAGGTTCTGATCCACCAGGAGGCCTGGTCATGGATCGGACCGCGGGGGCGTTGATCCCCGCAATACCCTCCAGGTAGGTAGACACCTGGTCAAGCACGTTAAGAAATTGGAGAAAGTGCAAAGGTTTGCATTAAGATTAATCCCAGAGCTAAGGGGTTATGTCCTACGAGGAGAGGTTAAGGGAACTCAACCTGACGACACTGGAGGACAGGAGGAAGGGATATGATAACGACGTACAAAAGACAGAGCAGTTGACAAGGTGAACAGAGACACAATGTTTCACAGATACAGGAACAGTAGGACACAACTGGGGGTTGAAGACACAGATGAGTCACAGGGATGTTAGGAAGTTTTCCTTCAGCCTTAGAGTTGTCAGGAAGTGGAACAACCTGGAGAGTGATGTAGTAGAGGCAGGATCCATACATAGCTTTAAGAAGAGGTACGGTAAGACTCTTGAAGCCAGGGGAGAGTAGACGTAATAGCGACCAGTGAAGAGGTAGTGTCAGGAGCTGTGATTCGACTCCGACTCCTGCAACCACATACAGGTGCACACACACACACACACACACACACCGGGTTCAATTCCCGGCGGGGCGGAAACATTTCAAAGTGTTTCCTTACACACACACGTACAACAGGCCTAGTGTCTAATCGACATGTGCCTAGGACAAAATGGTAACAGACACACACAGACACACACAGGTATTAGTCACTTAACAATCGTCACTGACCTAGATACAAGAAGAAGAGTGAGTACCCACATCCCTATTAAAGCCTTCATTCAGTGTGTGTTAATGTACAGAGCTTGTACCTAACATTAGCCAGTAACCTATGTCCTTGGCTGGTGGTGTACAGGTGACATGACTTCTGTAGTCAGTAGGTTCCAGGTGACATGCAGTCTTAATGACTCGTGTAGTCAGTAGGTTTCAGGTGACATGCAGTCTTAATGACTCGTGTAGTCAGTAGGTTTCAGGTGACATGCAATCTTAATGACTCGTGTAGTCAGTAGGTTTCAGGTGACATGCAGTCTTAATGACTCATGTAGTCAGTAGGTTTCAGGTGACATGCAGTCTTAATGACTCGTGTAGTCAGTAGGTTTCAGGTGACATGCAATCTTAATGACTCGTGTAGTCAGTAGGTTTCAGGTGACATGCAGTCTTAATGACTCATGTAGTCAGTAGGTTTCAGGTGACATGCAGTCTTAATGACTCGTGTAGTCAGTAGACTTTATTTTGTTACTTTCCTTATTTTTTATAGAAATTGTGATCTGGAATCATTCTAATTCATACTTGACGGCCACTAACCTATGATATTGATACGTTAAAATTACGCTTTTCCTTTTTTAACCGGTAAGCCAGTGGAAGGCCTCTGTCAGGTGACCAAAAGCTCCAGTGGCGGGTCATCATATGACTAAGACCACAACACTTGTCCTGTTTCCTGACTAATCTTACCTAACCTTCTGTTTTTCGCTTTCCATATCTTCCCTCTTGCCTTCACTTCCTCCTAGTTATCTCCTTCACTTTCAGTGCTTTAGTTCGCCTCTGTGTTGTTGGGACGCTGAGTGAGAGAGTAGTCCACATTATCCTACTGACCTATAAACTTCTAAGTCTTTATTCTAGTCACTAACATTGTACAAAGCTCACCACACTGCTCAGACGTTCATGAATATACTATAGTGGCACTATTTAAATTACTTGTACACTCTCTCCTTTACAATACTCGATGTTCACTGCTGGTAACGCCTCAACGTACTGGTAACTTACAGTCTGAAGCGATGCTGAGATACCTAATGAAGTATTGAAAGTGCTGGTAACGCCTCAACGTACTGGTAATGTACAGTCTGAAGCGATGCTGAGATACCTAATGAAGTATTGAAGCTGCTGGTAACGCCTCAACGTACTGGTAATGTACAGTCTGAAGCGATGCTGAGATACATGATTATATACACATGGAAAAGGTCAATGTGTACAGTTCAGGATACACATTAAAACACCTGCACACACGTGTCGTTTTCCATAGTTTGTCGTTATCACCGTACCATTTACAACTTAAATACGTGAAGATACTTGAGGGCCATGTCCTAGATGTACATAATACTACAAGAACGTTCTGTAGTGAGAGATATGGGAGTGTGAAATAGTTCAAGTGAAAAACAGGGGCACCATGGGCACAATAAGAAAACACTGTGTCAACATGCGTGGGCCAGAGCTATTCAACCTGCTATCAGCAGATATCAGAAATATTGCTGGAACAAATGTATACGTTTTTGAGAGAAACCTAGATTACCTTCGCCTAGTGCCAGATCAACCAGGCTGTGATGGCTATGTTAGCTAGCGGGTTGCTAGCAGCAACAATTTTGTTGAACAAGCAATAAACAGAAAAGTCTAGCCTCAGGCCGAGCTGCGAGGGAAGAAAATCTCACGAAACCTGTTATAGGCATATCACGGGTATTACTAAAATATTTCCTTTAAGGTTAGGCCCAAGACATTGTTGTTGGGGGTGGTAATCTGAATCATAAGCAGACAATCTGATTAACTGAACTCGAGTCCTGGAGGAGGGAAGTACACTGCTGACACCATGAAGGAGGGCTGAGGATATTGTTTGGGGGATCATTTGAACTGTAATATTTGCACTTTTCTGGCAGATCAGCTCAATGAATGTGTTTCTTCTTTGATGTGTTTGTTGCCGTGTGTTGTAAGGACTGGTTGTGAATGTCTAGATTACCGTGTGTGTTTATGCCGACTTCTCACAGGACTGCTCCACACCGTGATTCTAATTATTTCTTACAACATTATCTCCCACACCTGCCTGTTTGTTGGTACCCCCGTCTTGTAGCGTGCTGGTACCCATGTCTCGTAGAGTGCTGGTACCCATGTCTCGTAGCGTGCTGGTACCCATGTCTCGTAGTGTGCTGGTACCCATGTCTCGTAGCGTGCTGGTACCCATGTCTCGTAGTGTGCTGGTACCCATGTCTCGTAGCGTGCTGGTACCCTATGTCTCGTAGGTGCTGGTACCCATGTCTCGTAGCGTGCTGGTACCCATGTCTCGTAGTGTGCTGGTACCCATGTCTCGTAGGTGCTGGTACCCATGTCTCGTAGCGTGCTGGTACCCATGTCTCGTAGCGTGCTGGTACCCATGTCTCGTAGGTGCTGGTACCCATGTCTCGTAGGTGCTGGTACCCATGTCTCGTAGCGTGCTGGTACCCATGTCTCGTAGCGTGCTGGTACCCATGTCTCGTAGGGTGCTGGTACCCATGTCTCGTAGCGTGCTGGTACCCATGTCTCGTAGCGTGCTGGTACCCATGTCTCGTAGTGTGCTGGTACCCATGTCTCGTAGCGTGCTGGTACCCATGTCTCGTAGCGTGCTGGTACCCGTCTCGTAGTGTGCTGGTACCCATGTCTCGTAGCGTGCTGGTACCCATGTCTCGTAGCGTGCTGGTACCCATGTCTCGTAGTGTGCTGGTACCCATGTCTCGTAGTGTGCTGGTACACCACTGTCTCGTAGAGTGCTGGTACCCATGTCTCGTAGCGTGCTGGTACCCATGTCTCGTAGTGTGCTGGTACCCATGTCTCGTAGCGTGCTGGTACCCGTCTCGTAGTGTGCTGGTACCCATGTCTCGTAGCGTGCTGGTACCCATGTCTCGTAGCGTGCTGGTACCCATGTCTCGTAGTGTGCTGGTACCCATGTCTCGTAGTGTGCTGGTACACCACTGTCTCGTAGAGTGCTGGTACCCATGTCTCGTAGCGTGCTGGTACCCATGTCTCGTAGCGTGCTGGTACCCATGTCTCGTAGTGTGCTGGTACCCATGTCTCGTAGCGTGCTGGTACCCATGTCTCGTAGTGTGCTGGTACCCATGTCTCGTAGCGTGCTGGTACCCATGTCTCGTAGCGTGCTGGTACCCATGTCTCGTAGCGTGCTGGTACCCGTGTCTCGTAGTGTGCTGGTACCCATGTCTCGTAGCGTGCTGGTACCCATGTCTCTAGTGCTAGTACCCATGTCTCGAGGGTGCTGGTACCCATGTCTCGAGCGTGCTGGTTACCCAGCTGTAGAGTGCTGAGTACCATGTCTCGTGAGTGTGCTGGTACCCATGTCTCGTAGTGTGGTCCCATGTCTCGTAGCGTGCTGGTACCCATGTCTCGTAGCGTGCTGGTACCCATGTCTCGTAGCGTGCTGGTACCCATGTCTCGTAGTGTGCTGGTACCCATGTCTCGTAGTGTGCTGGTACCCATGTCTCGTAGCGTGCTGGTACCCATGTCTCGTAGCGTGCTGGTACCCATGTCTCGTAGCGTGCTGGTACCCATGTCTCGTAGCGTGCTGGTACCCATGTCTCGTAGTGTGCTGGTACCCATGTCTCGTAGTGTGCTGGTACCCATGTCTCGTAGCGTGCTGGTACACCCCTGTCTAGTAGCGTGTTGAAGGGTAAGTCTCATTACCCTGGCTAGGATGATTAAAAAATAACCCAAACTTGTAGAAAGTTAGGATGACGTTTCAGTCCATCCTGGTGTGACGTAACAATAGTCCAGGATGGTCCCAAACTTCGTTGGCACTTTGTTCTCCAATCGTGAGTTATTGTTGAACATTTTAACACTGTTTTTATTAGTATCTTGAATACTTGTTTGCATTAGTGTGTGTGTGTGGTGTGTGTGTGTGTGTGTGTTGTGTGTGTGTGTTTGTGTGTGTATAGTCTCTTATTGCATGGAGAGTTGATTGACCTTTTGGTCTCAAAACTTTGTCAGTTCTTGAGTATTTTGATCTTGTATAATGTGTTCTTGCTTACACTGTGGTGTGTCTGGCGAACCTTGCCAGACACACCACAGTGTAATGTATTCCACTGATGTTAACATTAACGTGGCACTAATGTGGCATTGTTCAAGGTATGTAACATGTCTTATCATTCCTGACATTTGAAGTTGATCTGGGTTTAAAAGACCATGAGTATGCTGGTTTGTAATACACGATGAAGGTAGTACGAGTGGTTTACATGCCTCCATGATGCGTGCCTGCAGATACGTAGCACTAAATTTTCTCAGAGTAGAGCGAGTGACCCCAGAGATAATCCAGGGAGAGAGAGGCTCCTCAGCGGCTACTGCACAAACCCTCCACAATATCCGATCACCCTATAGTTCCAGATAGTATTGCTAAGGCAGTCAGTGTGACAAAATGATGAGTTTTATTTTTACATTCCTTAAGAAGGAGGCAGACGTAACCACACAGTGTGTCAAGTACATTAATGACGTATTCTTAAGATGAAATGGTTATAATCATAACTATAATTTTTCAAGGGGTGGAGGGGTAAGCCAGTGGAAGGCCTCGGTCAGATGACCAAAAGCTCCAGTGACGGGTCATCGTGTGGCTAAGACCCGCGTCGGGAAACACTTGTCCTGTTTATCTGGAGAGTGTTTCGGGGGTCAACGGCCTCGCGGCCTGGTCTGAAACCAGGCCTCGTGGATGATCAGGGTCTGATTAACCAGGCTGTTACTGCTGGCCGCAAGTAAACCGACGTACGAACTGACCTTAGGTGCCTATGTGTTGTGGGGTTCTTTTCATAGATTTGGTAATATTAACAGACGATGAGCTTGGGTTTTGGTAGCGTTTAATGAGGCGTTGGATATATGGGAGCTGAGAGCCTATGCCTGTGTCCGTCTGTCCTGCACTCAGTCTGGGTGGTAACTGAACACTAGGCCGCCTGGCGCTGAGGCATTCAAAAGGCAGGCCTATCATTGGCTGATGCCAGATCACATGGGCAGAGGTTGGAAATCACGTGAACAGCCGTGATGCAGCCGTTATAAGTACAACCTTAGGTGCCTATCCAGTGCCTTCTTGAAGACAGCCAGGGGTCTATTTGTAATCCCCCTTATGTATGCTGAGAGGCAGTTGAACAGTCTTGGGCCCCAGGCACTTATTGTATTGTCTCTTAGTGTACTCGTGGCTCCCCTGCTTCTCATTGAGGGAATGTTGCATCGTCTGCCGAGTCTTTTGCTTTCATAGGGAGTGATTTTCGTGTGAAAGTTTGGTACTAATCCCTCTAGGATTTTCCAAGTGTATATTATCATGTATCTTTCTCGCCTGCGTTCCTGGGAATACAAATTAAGGGACTTAAACCGTTCCCAGTAATTTAGGTGCTTTATCGTACTTGTGTGTGCCGTGAAAGTTCTCTGTACATTCTCCAGGTAAGCAATTTCGCCTGCCTTGAAGGGGGCAGTAAGTGTACAGCAGTATTCCAGCCTAGAGGGAACAAGCGATTTGAAGAGAATCCTGGGCTTGGCGTCCTTAGTTTTGAAGGTTTTCATTATCCATCCTATCATTTTCCTAGCAGATGAGGTAGATACATTGTTGTGGTCTTTGAAGGTGAGATCCTCTGACATTATCACTCCCAGATCTTTCACATTAGTTTTTCGCTCTATTGTGTATTTAGAATTTGTTTTATATTCTGATAAAGTATTAATTTCCTCAAGTTTTAAAAATCTGAGTAGTTGAAACTTCTCTTCATTGAACTTCATATTGTTTTCTGCGGCCCATTTAAAGATTTGGTTGATGTCCGCTTGGAGTTTTGCGGTGTCTTCGATGGAGGACACTGTCATGACATTTCGAGTGTCATCCGCAAAGGAAGACACAGAACTATGGCTTACATCTCTGTCAGATACGAGGATGAGGAACAGGATGGGAGCGTGTACTGTGCCTTGTGGAACAGAGCTTTTCACTGTAGCCGCCTCAGACTTTACTCTGTTTACAATTACATTTTGAGTTCTATTTGTTAGGAAGTTATAGATCCATCTACCAAATCTTACCTAACCTAACGCCCTCTTGATAGTGTGGAATAAATAGCTACAGAAAAATGGGTAGTGTGTTTACTTACAACATCGCTGTGTGAAATACTTGTTTCCAGACAACTGGTAAAAATCATCATATATTTTAGAGTTGCTTGGAATAAAAGTGGAGACCAAAAACCTAGTAATTATACTCGTATACAAACCACCAGCAGCAGCAGCAGCAGCAGCAACCACGGAAGAATTCATTGAACAGATAGATAAGACAGCTGCTTTGAAAATTTGGAGAATTCTACCCCATATAATATCATTGGAGATTTCAGCCTCCAAGATGCAAAATGGAAGATGGACAAGAACAATGTACCGACACAGTACCAGGAAGAACTGTTACCTAAACTCAAGTCCCTTCTTGGTAAAGTTGTGTTGATGCGAGATTACTCATCACACTGGTGCCTGAGCAAACACTGGGACATAATAAAAAAACGTTTCGGACCTGGGACCTTGAAGTGACTAAGGTCCAAGGACCGAAACGTTTTCTAATAAGTCCTAGAGTTTGCTGACGTTTAATTAAACCAGCAGAATACCACCACAAGGTCCACGGAGGTCTGGAGGGGTTAGGATGGAAGGATTTACGGGTTTATCGGTCTCCCAGTAATAATAATAATGGGTAGATTGGGGATGTAGCAGTTTGTATGGGAAAAACGGGCGAGTGTGAAGGTCAACAGGACCTAAGAGGAAGTGACAACTATCAAGGTCACTACACACGCATATTAAATTCAGACACTTTTATAGTAATGATCTTTTTATCAAACAACTAGTTAAAAATCATGACTCCACTGACGTATGTTAAGTGGTTATAATTATAACCCTAATTTTTAAAGGGGTGGAAGGGGTAAGCCAGTGGAAGGCCTCGGTCAGATGACCAAAAGCTCCAGCTGTGGGTCATATGACTAAGACCTGCGTCAGGAAACACTTGTCTTGTTTCCTGACGAACCTTACCTAACCTAACCACCGACATAAGACTGAGTACAATCATTACGAAATGAACATTTAATTGATGTCTGATCATTCTAATTACAAAAACATAGACAAATCAATATTACAGGAAAATGAAACAGTAGGCAAGACTACTGTTATTTTACCCTTAAATATGTAGCACACTATTCAAACTCTTTCCATGTAGGTTCTCGTACCAGTACTAAATTTAGGCTCAGAATTAGGCTAATTTATGTTAATTTTAGCAGGGTTATAGTGGGTTGCTAAGTTTATTATTGATACACGATAATTATTTTATAATCTTAATATAAACAATTTATTTATGCCTAAGAGAAGCCTTTTAATAAAATATATTTATGAATGTATTTTGGCACTGTTAAACAAGCCTAGCAAGACTTAACATGTACACACAGGTGTACATCTCTGTACACCTACATAACAGGTGTACATCTCTGTGTGTAGATACACTTTACCTAAATATCTTTCGTAAGATATTAAAGTATTTTTAACATTCACTGTTAAACTGCAGCCTAATGATTCTTACAGTCGATAACCATCATACTGCATTCACCTTATTCTGATGATTGCTCTTATAATAATAAAAGTTCCTATATACGTGTCTGGAAGTGATCTGGTTTGATCCGAGGAAGGGAGAGGTGTGAAGAAGGTCCAATTTCCTGGATCAAGAAATCCTTCAGCAGCGTGAAAGCACTCTTCTTGGAGGGTCACTCACCTGTTACATACATCACATCCCACACACGTATTAGTACTCCATATAGAGTACATGACTCGCTTATATATCATGGCTGTGCTTCATAATGGCTTGCTGGAGGACACTTAAAACTGTCCCTGTACTTCATATTATTATTAGTAGTAATATATTTATGGGGAAGCGCTAAGCCGTAGGAGTCACAGATTCTGAAGAATGAGAGGCAATAAGGTTCGATTCAAGAAGAGGGTGGATGAGTTTAATTCCATGGAACAAGAGCCCCTCACCATGTCACATGATGTGATATAAATGGTTTAGCAACCCGACGAGTTGAAGAATGAGACACCTGTGTAACATTTGGAAATCTTTATTGAAGAAACGTTTCGCCAGCCAGTGTCTTCAGTCTGAAGAAGCCACTGGCTGGCGAAAAGGTACCTCATTAAAGATACCTTCACTACACAATTCCAATAAACCGGTCATCACAAACCAGTTCTGTTCAGAATAACAAATTAAAAGATTTGGGGAAAGTGAATACTATATTCAACACTGTATGATTTATTAAGACTTAATTATTTGTTACAATACACTTGGTGAAAGAGAAAGTGATCTGATACTAAGATACCTTGGCAAGATAATTGAGATAGTGAGAAGCCTAATTGTATTCCCCTAAAGAATAGGCCTCCACACCCCATAACTTCTGGCTAGAGGTCAGCTCCCTTGAAAAATTAACAATGTGGTCTCTAAAGAGGCTTGAGGGTCCTGACAGAACTAGGGTGTGAAGATTAGTAGCCAAGACTCCTCTATCTTTGAAAACAAAGAGGAGAGCCAGTCAGCAGCTCTCGCGGTTCTCACAAACAAGATGTTATAGAAGCAGCTTCAGCATATCACAACCTTCATCAAGGGACCTTCCTTGAGGGGGGGTAGAGTAGCATACTCGGTATCTGTCAGTCATGTCAGCAGTATAGTTTTAACGTAACGTAGTTGACAGACACGCAAGCAACATTGGAAACGTTTCGAATACATAAGAGGCTTTTAAGTTTGGACTTAAGCCTGCTAGGCAGGCGATATTCTCACCCCATCTATAATAACTTAAAACAGGTCATTACAAGTATAACCCAGAATGATGTCTAGGTTACTTTAGTGAGTCGTTTACATTAAAACATTAATGCCATTGTAAGATTAAGATAAATGCACAAGACGTGTATGCTTATCAAATTATAAATTAGGTGTCTTGATAGGAGTGGTAAAGGTAATATTTTATAAATTAGGCTACACAGTATTTGCTGGAACGACTGCACGATAAACAGTTTTTTTAATCCTCTGAATATTACGATGCAATACAGAAATATGGATGATTGAAGCAACCTGACTTGAGTAGTTGTATTCAGTATACATAAGCCTAGTAGTATCACTGTAGCAATGCTGGTCCATGCTAAGCAGTCTTAAATTTAACCTTCCCACGCAACTACCTGCCCAACCTATTTTTAAAGCTACCCAAAATACAATTATCTTCAGTGACGCTGCTTAACATTTTGTTCCACTCGTCTACGGCTCTCTTGCCTATATCATTAAATTTAAATTCATCTAACTTGTATCCGTTGGTGGGAATTTTGTCTTAGTTATTTTCGACATTTATTTATGCTCCTCCCATCTATAGTATGTTATATGTTATTTTCGACATTTATTTATGCTCCTCCCATCTATAGTATGTTATATGTTATTTTCGACATTTATTTATGCTCCTCCCATCTATAGTATGTTATATGTATATTCTAGTTTCTGGCATTTGTAAACACATTTACTTACGAACACTGGCCCATCTGTAACTGTATAAATTATAAAAATAATATCTGAATGTAGAGCGATGCGCATGTGACCCCTCCGGTACCCGTTTGACAGCCACCACACCATATATATATATATATATTGGGGTGGTAGAAGACTAGTGCTCACATGGATTCTAGGAAGGGTCTTTAGACTCTTCCTAGAAGACATTTCATTTCGAGGATATATATATATATATATATATATATATATATACACACACACACACACACAGTGGACCCCCGGTTATCGTACTGCTCCCAACTCGAACAATTATGTAAGTGTATTTTTGTAAGTATATTTTTGGGGGTCTGAAACTGATCTAATTTACATTTGTCCTTATGGGAACAAATTCGTTCGGTAACGGCACTTGAACAGCATTCTGGAACGAATTTTGGCCGTTAACCGGGGGTCCACTGTATATAAAATGTCGTGCCGAATATTTAAAACTTGCGATTTTGGCTTAAATAGCCACGTTCTTCTTGCCGAATAAGGCAAGCGAAAGTTTGTGTATGCAATAATTTCGCTAAAATCATTCTGAACCTAACGGAAAAAAAATGTTTCATTGTGTTTGTTATTAAATTATTGTAAATTTATCTAAAATATTATAAGATTGCCATCCCACAAGCACTGATACTATCGTGGCATCACGGCAACCATAGCAATTAGTGGCATGACAGTCATCAAGAATTTCCTCAACTTCGATAGGATATAAAAGGCTTAACATTCTAAATATTGATATCTGGCAACTGTCTGGATGTTTTTCCATACTTTAGAAAACGGTTCACGGCGACTCGTATAAAGGGAAACTAGTTTAAAGTGAACATACGCCGGGTCACCATCTGGACAAGACCCGGGCCTGGACAGTACCAGCGAATCATTAAAGTTCAAAGGGGACTAATTGTTAAGCTCGTCGTGCTGCTGCGATACTATCAATGCTTGTGGGATGGCATTCTTATAATGCCTTGAGTCAAAAACCTTCCAGGCATCAGACACTGGCATAAGTGGCACCCTTGGGCTCTTTCTGCTTCCATTATTCTAGCAAAAACACTAACTGAACGTCTTTGCTCGGATTTTATCCTCTTTCTTGTAACATTACAAGCTTCTGATGATGATTGCAACACGAAAGGCCTAGAGCTATCTTTCAACTCCCCCCCCGTGGTTGTTTTGCTTCTTGCATCGCTTGTTCGGGATTATATATATATATATATATATATATATATATATATATATATATATATATATATATATACACACACACAAAGCTACTTTTTTCAGGTTATTATTCCGGTACAAAAGGAAAAGAAAGACAAGTAGTGAAGCTTACTTAAGTGTGGGTCTTCCATGCTTCTCCCAGAATGAAGAACAAAAGTTTACTACTATTATTTACCATCGCAGCCCCGGGGATAAGTCTCCCTGGTACTAGACCCAACTTTATTTCAATGGTACCTTAAAACAGTTTACACAATCATTACACATTAGAGGGAAATATAATGCTTTCTAGTATTTAGCAATGTTAATTCATACATATACATATATTTACTCCGTAGAGGTGGAGAACTAAAGGGAAAAAAGGTACCTGTATGAATGAGAGGATGAGGAAGCAAGGTCGTAAAAGGTCTGGTGAATGACAAGTACATAGTACTTTGTTAGCTTACCCGACATTGAATGAGTTCACTTGTTGCTGTGTCGTCACCGGTGTTCACTTGTAGTAGATGTGGCACCACTACTGATGAATTCTTCTTGACTACAACAGCAGCAGCGTGTTTTCAGTATTATTGATATTAGGAGACACAACTTAATCCACTGGTAATAGCGGTTCACCGGCGTTTTAACTCGAGTTTGTATTAAACAGTTGAAATGTAGACAGAATGTTCTTTCAAGAACTCTTGAATTGTATTGATAGTGTAGTATAAAGTTGTAGAGGTGAGGTAGGTTCGTGTGTGTGATGGAGGAAGGATTGGCTAGCACCACCACACAGTGGAGAGTGGGAGGGTTCGCTAGCAGCACCACCACTACACTACACAGTGGAGAGTCAATGTGTGATGGAGAGTGGGAGGGTTGGCTAGCAGCACCACCACTACACTACACAGTGGAGAGTCAATGTGTGATGGAGAGTGGGAGGGTTGGCTAGCAGCACCACCACTACACTACACACGGTGCGGTGAGTCAATGAACAACGTTGGCTGCTCTACCCTCCACCTCGAGAGGACCTTCCTACTTAGTTGCCAATTATATATTTTCATCCTTACACACTACCTTCCCCGTTCAAATTTTCCTAATATTTTGTATACTGCGTATACAGTTATATTAATAATTTATAATAGTAAACGTGTGTAATTGGATAACGGATATATTGTAATCCTAGTGTAAAATATAAACGGAGAAAGCTGTTCAAAACAAAACCACGTGTGTTATGATGCTTTCATAATAATTTCCTAAATTTGCTTGTAACAGGTAATTGAAATGTAGATATAAACCCAAATGTACAATTGTTAACCCCTTTGGGGCCTAGTCCCTAGGCCTTTTGTGTATCCATATGCTCTTGCGCTACCGTCCACAGGATGGATATGGGGTGCACAATAAACTAGCCACTACGGTGGCAAAATCTAAATCTTTCTTAGTTGTGGAATAGTCAGATGTAACTCTCTCACACACACACACACACACACAAAGATCCTTAGAGAGGGAGCAGAGATGCTGTGTGTGCCACTTACAAAAATCTTCAACACATCCATTGAAACTGGGCAACTACCTGAGGTATGGAAGATGGCAAATGTAGTCCCAATTAAACTACAAGGCATTAACTACAGACCAGTGTCACTGACGTGTATAGTATGCAAAGTCATGGAGAGGATCATCAGGAGAGTGGTGAAGCACCTAGAAAGACAAGCTTATAAACGGCAACCAGCACGGTTTCAGGGAAGGAAAATCGTGTGTCACAAACCTACTGGAGTTTTATGACAAGGTAACAGAAGTAAGACGAGAGAGAGAGGGGTGGATAGACTGCATTTTCATGGACAGCAAGAAGGCCTTCGACACAGTTCCTCACAAGAGGTTAATGCAAAAGCTAGAGGATCAAGCATGCATAACAGGAAGGACACTGCAATGAATCAGAGAATACCTGACAGGGAGGCAACGACGAGTCATGGTACATGATGAGGTGTCAGAATGGGCGCCTGTGATGAGCGGGATTCCACAGGGGTCAGTACTAGGACCTGTACTGTTTTTGGTATATGTGAATGACATAACGGAAGGGATACTCAGAAGTGTCCCTGTTTTCAGATGATGTGAAGTTAATGAGGGGAATTAAATCGGTCGAGGATCAGGCAGGACTACAAAGAGACCTGGACAGGCTACAAGCCTGGTCCAGCAACTGACTCCTTGAATTTAACCTCACCAAATGCAAAGTCATGAAGATCGGGGAAGAGCAAAGAAGACCGCAGACAGAGTATAGTCTAGGTGGCCAAAGACTGCAAACCTCACTCAAGGAAAAAGTTCTTGGGTTGAGTATAATACCGAACATATCTCCTGAGGCTCACATCAACCAGATAACTGCTGCAGCATACGGACGTCTGGCAAACCTAAGAATAGCGTTCCGATACCTCAGTAAGGAATCGTTCAAGACTGTACACCATATACGTCAGGCCCATACTGGAGTATGCAGCACCAGTTTGGAATCCACACCTGGTCAAGTACGTCAAGAAATTAGAGAAAGTGCAAAGGTTTGCAACAAGACTAGTACCAGAGCTATGGGAATTGTCCTACGAAGAAAAATTAAGGGGAATCGGCCTGACTACACTGGAGGACAGGAGGGTCGAGAGATATGATAACGACGTATAAAATACTGCGAGGAATTGACAAGGTAGACAAAGACAAGATGTTCCAGAGATGGGACACAGAAACAAGGGGTCACAAATGGAAGTTGAAGACTCAGATGAGTCAAAGGGATGTTAGGAAATATTTCTTTAGTCATAGAGTTGTCAGGAAGTGGAATAGCCTAGAAAGTGACGTAGTGGAGGTAGGAACCATACATAGCTTTAAGACAAGGTTTGATAAAGCTCATGGAGCAGGGAGAGGACATAGTAGCGATCAGTGAAGAGGCGGGGCCAGGAGCTGTCTCTCTACCCCTTCAACCACAAATATGTGAGTACACACACACACACTATTAGAGTATGTGGCACTCTCTTGTAAGGAGTGCCACTCTATGCACATGATCTTTTCTAACCACTATTTAATTCTAGTATAGAATAAAATAGCAGTGCAGTGATTGTAGCTCATCAAAGTAAAAAATATCGCCACACAGGTGATTCACCTAAGAACCCAAAATCTTAATTGGCATAAATAGTTAGCATATTTTCTCTTTAGTCTAAATTTCCCAACTGCCGATAAAAATTTTTGAATAAGGTTTATGGATTGTAAAAATATTAGGCATCGAATATCTTTAAAAGGTGCCAAATCAACCAGGCCGTGATGGATATGTGGGTCAGTGGGCCTCCAGCAGTGACAGTCTGGTTGATCAGGCTAGCACCAGAAGAGCCTGGCCCATGGCTGGTCTCTGGGAGTAGACTTTCAAAATTCACCAAAGGTATATAAAAGGTAAAGGTACTTGCTTTATAATTGTGATTTATGTAACATTAGTAAATTGGTCACAATAGTAACAGGTTGATAATGATAATGTAAATTACATGTTAAAAAATTGGAATATATTTAAAGTACAGAATAACTGAACAGTTCAAGTGCTTTGTAACTAAATGTATCCGGTTCGAGTCCCCGGCACTGTGAAACATGTGGGCAAGGTTCCGTACATCCCTGCTGCCCTGACCCACCAGACTGTTGTGGGTCACATCAAGGGGAAAATGTATTAGAAAACTCAAGTCTTGCAGCAACCTGGACGGACACTCTTTTAAGTTTGTAAAAAGTAAATTAAATGTTAGACGAAATACGAAAAATAAATGACGTGAAAATCATTGAGGTAGAGGAGGAAATGTATACCTGGAGAGGGTTCTGGGGGTCAACGCCCCCACGGCCTGGTCTGTGACCAGGCCTCGTGGTGGATCAGGGCCTGATCAACCAGGCTGTTACTGTTGGCTGCAGGCAAACTAACGTATGAACGACAGCCCTGCTGGTCAGGTACTAACTTTAGGTGCCTGTCCAGCGCCTTCTTGAAGACAGCCAAGGGTCTATTGGTAATCCCCCTTATGTATATGTGAAGTATTGAATAAAACATTTCTGATTCTTCACAAAAGAACATATTTTTCTTGATTTGAAAAGTTCTAGGACCAGACGGGATAGCACCTCTGATCATCACCTCTGGTTAGTACCTCAGGTCACCACCTCGGGTCTTGAAATCTGCAGATGAGTTATCCAGTTTGGAAGTTAAATTATGAAACATCTGGAAGATGGCACATATGCCTGTATAAAATAGATGCCTCTTTAAGGGGGGCTCCTTGTTGCGGTAAAGAGGCTATTGGTCTGAGGAATTGGACCTTGCGGTCTTCTTCCTCCAACTGAACCTAATTACCCCCAATCCTCCCTTCACTATCCCATCCCCCCCTTTTACCCCCTTCCTCCCCCCTCCCAACCCTCCCTTTTTCCTCATCCCGTTTGTAGCCTCTGGAGTTCTCCCCTCTGGCATTACGGTTTCTAGGTATGGGGAAATGTGCTGAGGTTCATCCCACTCCATGAGGTCCCTCGGGGGTGGTGCAGTTTGCTGTGGAATCTGAATTGTCTGGAGGTTCCCTGCTCTCTTCCCGGATTTCCGAGAAGTGGGCGGGTGTCCTGCAGATGGTGGGTGTATTTCCAGAGGCTGCCTGTCGGTTCTGGGAGGTGACGGTCAAAGGAGGTATGCTTTGTGGCGGGTTTCCGACTGCCCTCTCTTTTGTCTGCCGAGGTGGCTAGGTAGATGTTAGATGTGAGGTTGCTATCCTGGAGCACTGGTTTACTGGCATGAAGGGTAGGGTATGGCATGGGTTCCATGCTGCATCTGCACTGCTCATGGGCTCGAGACCCTCTTGGATGAGGGGAGGAACTTACAGCCCTTCCATGCCTTCTAGTGACTGTCCCTCTTTTTTTTCTTTCCTTTACTTTTTTTTCTTTAAAATAGTAACAAGAAAGAAGCACCACTGTCATGGAGTCTTAGTTCTCTGATAACCCTCCTCCTCCCAGGGCCCTTTCTGTTCCCACATCCTGTTCTGACCCGGCTTCGTCACCTGCTAAAGGTGCTGAGGCGACACCCATTTCTGTTTATGCCTCTACCTCTTCCACGCCTTTAACAATGCGTCCAGCTTCCCTGCATATGGTGAGACGGTTTTTGGATCGCCCACCTCCCTCGGGTCTGACCACCCAGGGTACTACTCCTAAACGTTCCAGACCACCTACTGAGATGGTTCATTGATGTAGTCCCAAAAACGACCTACGCAACACCCACTCCCTTTGTGCACCATGTTTACAAGTACGCAGTGGACTAAATTTTTTCCCCTCCAACCGACATCTCCAACTGATTATCTTTCTGACCATAGTATTGGTAAAGCTCTTTTATGACATGTTGGCCAAAATATATCCTTCCACGCTCTTTGAAGCGGTACGCGTGTCATTACAGTTCAGAATTCAGAACAAGCTCATGATCTTTCCCATATTACTTCCATAGATAACATTCCAATCACAGTTCATAAGCACGCTACTCTCAATTCTTGCGGTGGTAGGGTGGTTTTACTGCATACCATTGTACAAAATGATTTTCTGTCTTGCAGCGATGATATTTTAGAGCAATTAGCCCTTCAGGACCTTCCTATTCTCAAAGTGGATACATACGTCCTGCTCGCTCGCGGGCGGAGCCGTTTTCCCAGTAACATCGCCCGTTTAACCTTCGACTGCCGTGAACTCCCATCCTCTGTTTATATTGTGGGCTATTGCCTTGAAGTCCGTAAAGTAGTCCCTACTCCCCAACAGTGTTAGAAGTGCTGGCGCTTTGGACACCCCACTAAATACTGCAGATCTGCGGCGGAGTGTCCAGTCTGCGGTGCTGCAGATCATAACAATACTTCTTGCAGTCTTCCCCCTTGTGTCTCAATTGCAATAAATCTCATCCTTTTCACGCCATTGTCAAGTCTATCATAATGAACGAGAAATCCGTTATCTTAAAGAGAGTGAAGGCCTTACTTACGCTATGGCTGTCTCTCAGCTCTGCATTCAGGGAAATCTTCCTCGTGTTCCTTATTCTCGCGAGTAGCTTGGAGACCTCCAACCTTGACGGTTCTCCCACCTACCAGCTCCTCTGTTACCATGTCTTCCGGTGTCACCCCTGTTTTTAATTCTTTTGCGGTTTTACCCTCTGAAACTCCTACCTCCGTACCTCTTCCTACTTCTACTTCTTCATCTCGCTCGCTTGTTTCCCAATCTGCGAGACTGCAAGTCTACACCTTCTTCGCGCCTATCACCTGTGAATTTGAATCTATCTTCTACCTCAGTGCCTAGTTCTCACCCCCTTTCTAACTCTCACATGAAGGTGGAGATTCACCCCTCTAGTGTAGTCCCCTCTTCTCCTGTTCCTCCCCAGTCTTCTTCCCTAGTTCCCTACCAACCTCCTCCCTCTCCTGTTCCACTGCAGGACTCTTCTGCCCCCGCATCTCTTCAGGTTCATACTCCACGCCCCTCTCAGACCTCTTTGGTTCCCTCCATAGTCTCCCCGATCTCTACTTGTTCTACCTCACGTGTTTCTGAAATCATGGTATCGGCATCTTCCTTATCTGTTGAGATACTTGACGCTATCTCCAACTATATTGCAGAGACGAAACCCTTGATGGACACCGATGCGCCTCCTTCTACCCCTTCCTTTTCACGACCCTTGCAACAATCTTTTCTTTCACAGCATTCTAATTCCTCCTTGCTTACATTCTTACAGTTGCCCCCACATGTTGACTTCACTCACCCTAATAGCCCATAGATTTTCTCGCTTCTTGTTGACATACCTGTCTTTGTAAATAATGTCTTATTTACAATGGAATATTCATGGCCTCAGGGGTAATCAGGGAGAGCTCCAAGTGTTACTCTCCCAGTTTTCCCCAATATGTGTCGGGTTACAAGAGCCCAAACTTCGTTCAGCTGTTATTCGTCCCATTTCGGGCTATGTGCTGTTACATTCTTCTGATCCCTTTCCTGATGAATCATTTAATGAGAGCGCACTTCTTGTGCATGTTGGTATACTGTATCAACAAGTTTTTGTTCATTCTCTGCTTCATTATACTGCAGTGCGTTGGTATACTGTATCAAGTTTTTGTTCATTCTCTGCTGCATTATACTGCAGCTCGTATTTATTTGCACAGATGGTATACAGTTTGCTCTCCATATCTTTTCCCCTCCCGTGCATTCTGTATCTCGGATATTGCGTTTTTGATCTCGTCTCTGCCGCCACCCATCTTGTTGTTAGGTGATTTTAACGCTCACCGTCCCACTGTGACTCTCGTGGTGATCAGTTGGAGAGACTTCTCTCTTCTCATTCTTTTCATGTTTTAAATACGGGTCCTCCTACCCATTTTGACTCTCGCACTCAGTCTCTCTCTTGCATTGATCTTTCTATCTGTTCCTCATTAATTGCACTTGATTACACTTGGTCTGTTCTCCCGGATTTACATGACTGTGATCACTTTCCTATTCTTCTTACTTCTACATATTCCCGACCGCCTCGCAGACCTTGTTGGCAATTTGCACGAGCGAATTGGGACTTATACTCTCATCTTGCCACTTTTTGTGGGGCCCCTCTTTCGTCCTCTGTTGATGAACTAGTGCACCAGTTTTCGACCTTAGTTTTAACTGCGGCGTCACGTTCCATTAATCAAACCTCAGGCAGGCATTCTCAGACATGCGTGCCTTGGTGGTCTACTGCGTGTGCCCATGCAGTACGTTTGAAACGTGCTGCATGGGGGCCATTATCGATATAATCGGACCTCAGATCGATTTTTGGTTTTTAAGTGGGCAAGGGCAATTTCTCGGCGCGTCATACGCAACGCTAAACGCACTTGTTTGCAAGACTACATGTCTACCATTACCTCGTCTTCCCCTATGTGTTCACGGGTTCGAACCCCACCCGTGTTGTGGTTTGTTTGCAATCGTGTCATTACGATTTCGTGAGTTAAGGTACGGAAGGGAAGTTGCATGGTAAGTACACTTCGGACCCAGCTCCCGTTTTGGTTGTTACTGGTGTTAGTGTTGGGGAACCTTTTGAAGTTGCCACAGAACTCGGGAACCATCTTGCCCATGTCTCCCAAGGGCTTCACCTTTGTCCCTCATTTCTTGTGTCTAAGTCTACCAGAAGCAATTGCCCTTGGATTTCTCCTCTAATGGAATGGAGCCGTATAACATATCTTTCACTCTCCTAGAGCTAGAGTACACGCTTTCCGCCTGCCAGTCATTGGCAGCTGGGCCTGATGATATTTATATCAGTACGCTCAAACATCTGCATTCTACAGCCCTTACAGTCCTTTTGCATCTTTTCAATCTTATTTGGCCGCGAGGGGTTCTCCCTCAACAATGGAAATCTGTCATTGTCCTACCATTTCGCAAACCTGGCTTCTCAGGGCTTGATACCTCTCTCTATCGTCCCATTGCTCTGACCAGTGTAGTCAGCAAGGTGATTGAACGATTGGTGAATAGACGTCTGATATGGTATTTGGAGACTCAAAATGGTCTTTCTCCTCACCAATATGGCTTTTGCAAGGGCTGCTCTACTTTGGACCCCTTGCTCCACTTGGATATGTATCTGCAAAATGCCTTTGCTAACAAACACTTTTTCTTAAGAAGGCATATGACACCACTTGGAGGCATAACATTTTAGCCCAAGCCCACTCTTTAGGCCTCCGTGGTAATCTGCCAACTTTCCTTACTGCTTTCTTATCTGACAGACATTTTCGTGTCTGGGTTGGCGCCTCGCTTTCTTCAGACTTTGTTCAGACCGAGGGTGTCCCACAAGGTTGTGTTCTTAGCACTACCCTTTTTCTCTTGGCTATAAATGCCCTACCTTCCATTCTTCCATCGCATATTTGGTCATCACTCACTTTATGTGGATGACTTCGCTATAGCTTATGCAGGCGCTGACTGTCGCCTGGTAGCGGCCTCCCTTCAGGATGCGATTGACCGGGTTTCTCATTGGGCCACTTCTCATGGATTTAAATTTCCTAGTACAAAAACCCATTTCATTACCTTCACTAGACGTCTTCTTGTCCCAAATATTCCATTGTACTTACACGGCTCACATATTCCGGAATGTGATATGGTCAAGTTTCTTGGCATCTTCGATCTCTAGTTGACATGGAAACCTCACATTTCCTCTTTGAAGGCTGCTTGCCATGGTCGGCTAAATCTGCTTAAAATTCTTGCGCATCGTTCATGGGGAGCAGATCGCTGGACTCTTCTCCGTTTGCATTCCACCCTAGTCTTGTCAAAGCTGGATTATGGCGACCAAGTCTATTCTGCAGCTTCTCCTTCCACTCTCTTAAGTTGGATTTACTTCATCATCAAGGTCTATGTTTATGCCTTGGTGCCTTTCATTCATTCCCTGTTGAAAGCCTCTATGCTGAGGCGAATGTCCCTTAACTGATCGTCGTGATGCTCATTGCCTTTGTTACTTTTTCTGCTCTAATGACCTTCGTGTTCCGTCTACATATAGGTTGGTCTCAGACATTAGTGAATGCCCATTATTTGTTCGACGCCCCTGCTTACTCCGACCGTTTTCTCTTCATCTTCACTCACTCTGGTCTTCTCTCCACTTACCTCCTTTGTACGTTCATTTACCGTCTGTCTTTTCCCTTCCCCCTTGGGAGGTTCCTACAGTTCGTGTCTGTTCTCCCCTACTGCCCTGCGCCAAAGCTCTCCTACCTATGACTGCTTCTCGCTCTCTTTTTCTTGATCACTTCTGATCGCATGCTCATGCCATTGCTGTTTATACAGATGTTCCTTGACGATGTTGTCCAAGAACTTTTGTTAGACTCAGGCTAGTATTTTTACTGCTGAGTTGAATGCCATTTCTCATAGCGCTTCTCCATATTACATATATGTCTCCTTCGTCGTTTGTGATCATTTCAGACTCCCTCAGTGCCTTACAAGCCATTAAACAATTTGATTCCCCTCATCCATTAGTCCTCCGTATTCCTCTATGGTTGCACCGTTTGGCTAGGAAAAACAAAGACGTCGTTTTCTGTTGGGTCCCTGGACACGTTGATGTGCAGGGCAATGAACAAGCAGATGCTGCTGCACGGTCAGCAGTACATGAGCTTCCAGTTTCCTATAGAGGTATTCTATTCAGAGATTATTTTCCAGTCATCTCTGCCCGTCTTCGAAGCCGTTGGCAACAATGCTGGTCGAGCATGTACCATAATAAATTGCTCTCTATTGAACTGCTTTTAGGTTTGTGGCCATCTTCTTACCACCGTTACCATACTTGGGAGACTGTGCTCTCCCGTCTCCGCATTGGCCATACTCGCCTTACCCATGGGTATCTCATGGACCGACACCCTATTCCTCTTTGTGAGGTTTGTCGGGTCCCTATTTCGGTTCTTCACTTTTTGACTTTTTGTCAGCAACTGCTTTACTATACTAACTTTGACACATAGCCCTTAGCGTCCCTTCCAGCCCTTTTCTCCCCTCACCTCTGATCCCCGCTCCACCTAGCTGTTTATAGCCCCCGCACTATTTTCTTCCCTGCAGCGCTGGTATGACCCTTGTCGGTTTAGCGCTTTCTTTGATTATAATAATTAAAATAGGTGAGAGGGAAGACCCTTTAAGCTATAGACTGATTTAGAACAAAAAGGCACAGTACCGTGGCTGGAACAATACACAAATAACCCTTAAGCTTCTCATACGTGTGGGTTATTTGTGTATACACTGGTTTTGTTGACAAGTGTTGTTAAATTATTAGAAAAGTCCAGTCAAGTAAAGTGGATTCCACACGTAGAAAAAATCACATACCAACTGGTAAACAATTTTGTTATCTATCTGCACATTCATGTATATCAAATTGAAGTTACTATGACAGTTGTTGAAATTGCTGAAGAAAGAAATGGATGGGCAGATTATATTTACTTAGACTTCAAAAAAACTTTTGATCTTAAAGTTCCGTATGAAAGACTAATTTGGAGAAATGCAAAATATAGGAGGAATTAAAGGTAAATTATTGCAATATATGAGAGACTTTTTGCTTGAGAGGAAAATACGAAGTTATAAGAGGAAAATTATCTACATGGGGGGATGTCACTAGTGGGGAGCCACAAGGGTCTTTACTTGCCCCAATAATGTTTCTGATTTATATAAATGATTTACCACAACGAATAAACTTATATGACGAATAAAATTAATATGAATTAGATGAAGCAAAAATCTTGTGTAAAATTAATAATAAAAATAAGCCTTACAAGAGGATCTGGATAAATTGAATACGTAGTGATAGATGGATTGTAGAATTTAATGTAGATAAATGAAAACGGTAGAAAATAAAATTAGGCCACATGAGTATGGACTGTGTCAAGACATTAAAAGTATCAGATAGAGAAAGATTCAAGAGTATTAACAAAATAATTCTCACTGGAATATTAAACTGAGAAACTTATATTTTACTGTTATACTATAAAATATTTTTCAAATATATTGCTGTTGAAATGTTAAGTTATTTATAACTTACATTAGGCCAAAATTGGAATATGTAGCAGTTGTGTCTTGCCCACACTTGAAAAAAAAAAACGTATTGATAAATAAAATGTCTAGAGAATTACAAAAAGGCTGCTAGAGTTGAGCAGTATGAGGTATGTTGAAAAACATTGAAGATTCTCATGTTGGCTGATAACACGAGAAGAGGAGACATGATAAGCACATGTTAGATCTTGAAAGAGAAGATAAAGACGATTTCTCAGTACACCGAGATAACATGACACTTGCAAATTGTGGAAAAAGTGGGTTTTTTAAATTCTTCGGTCATTTTACCTTGATCTTGTGTGTATTATTATCAAGAACACTGATGAGCTTGGTCACAGTGCCTGCCTGCCTGCCTGCCTGCCTGCCTGCCTGCCTGCCTGCCTGCCTGCCTGCCTGCCTGCCTGCTTGCCTTCCTACCTGCTTTCCTGCCTGCCTGCCTGCCTGCCTGCCTGCCTGCCTGCCTGCCTGCCTGCCTGCCTGCCTGCCTGCCTGCCTGCCTGCCTGCCTGCCTGCCTGCCTGCCTGCCTGCCTGCCTGCCTGCTTGCCTTCCTACCTGCTTTCCTGCCTGCCTGCCTGCTTGCCAGCCTGCTTCTTGCCTGCCTGCCTGCCACTGAGCATTGGTCACGGTGACTACATTGCTGATGTATTCCGTTGTGTTGATGTCCATGGCGCCACAGAGACGATGGATGATCATGTAACTGACATCATGTAACTGACATCATGTTACTGACATCATGTTACTGACATCATGTTACTGACATCATGTAACTGACATCATGTAACTGACATCATGTAACTGACATCATGTTACTGACATCATGTTACTGACATCATGTAACTGACATCATATTACTGACATCATGTTACTGACATCATTCCAACCAGACTTGGGCAGAAGGAACTACTGAACCAATCAACTGCAAGGCAAAGTATCATTATTAGAAGTGTCGAATATAACGGCTACACAGAACCAATCACCTTTGATGAGCTTCGAGAGTCTACTCCGTGAGCCCGGCCATGGGCCAGGCTCGTCTGGCGCAAGCCTGGTCAACCAGGCTGTTGCTGCTAGTGGCCCGTTGACCCACATATCCATCACAGCCCGACTGATCTGGCACCTGGTGAAGACACTTGTCCAGTTCTCTCTTGAAGACTTCTACACTTGTTCCAGTAATGTTTCTGATATCTTCTGGTAAGGTGTAGAATAATCTGGGGCCACGAATATTGATACAGACTAGACAAAAGCACTCACATATATATCAGCTGCACCTCGTCTACACCAAAGACAGGATAGTTGAGATTGCTTCAGAAAGGCCATTTAAGGACTAACGCCACTCTGTCGGCCAGCTATTGATTGATTGTCGTTTAAAGTTCTAAACGGTCAGGCTACACTCTTTTAAAAATTGCTTTCTGCGGCCACCGCCGTTTAACCGGGATCTAGTCAGAACTGCTTCTCTAGTGAATGAACTAGTAACAAATACCTACTTTTCCACACAGTGTCCTCCCCTATGATAACCAATATTGAAGAGAGTTAAGGTCTCTGTATTTATGTGGAGCAATGTTTTAATATCAAGGTCGTAACTAATTATGTTTAAATGAAATCCTTAGGAAACTTTTAAGGAGCCACCATGTAATGAAGACCCGTGTCAGGTGTTTGTCAGTTGATGAGCGTACTGGTGTTAGATACAGATGACTCACGAAATCGTAATGACACGATTGCAAAACAAACCATACCACGGGAGGGGGTTAGAACCCGCGATCAGAGTCTCAAAACTCCAGACCCCAGTGGCTAACGCGACGGTCTGGAGTTTTGAGACTCTGATCGCGGGTTCTAACCCCACCCGTGGTATGGTTAGGTACAGATGAGGTGAGGATGACTTAAGCGGAGAAAGTAGAAAATGGTGAGAGGTAGTGGGTTCGATTGGTGCTGAATGCAGTTAGGTTAGGTAAGGTGTCAGGAAACAGGACAAGTGTTTCCTGACGCGGGTCTTAGTCATATGACGACCACAGCTGGAGCTTTTGGTCATCTGACCGAGGCCTTCCGCTGGCTTACCACTCCACCCCTTTAAAAATTATGGTTATAATGTAGTGAAGTTTTTTTGAGTCGGGTTTGCGAGGTATGGAAAAGTTTCTGGCTTTAAAGGTCACGTGAACAAACACTAAAAAATCCTAATGGTAATAATCATAACCAGAGTTTTTAAAGGGGTGGAGGGGTAAGCCAGCGAAAGGCCTCGGTCAGATGACCAAGTCATAATATAACTAAGACCAGCATGGGAAAACACTTGTCCTGTTTCCTGACAAACCTTACCTAACCTAACCTGACGAAAACTATTGAACCTCCGTCTTCCCTCTCATATTTAGTTTTCATTTTGCTCACCATGTCATTTTTCTGCCTTTATGTAAAGCAAAACTTTACGGGACTGCTGATGTCTTTCTGTACGCCGCAGTTTAAAAAAAAAAAAAACACATTTCGGCCTTTATATTTCTTACGTATTTATGGGAGTATATCTTCACCCATGCCGAGTCTACCATGATACTCTTAGTCACTTGTTTCTAGGCTGGAATATTGTTGTATACTAACTGCTTCCTTCAAGGCAGGAGAGATGACAGATAGAAAGCTTACACAGAACCTTCACTGCTCGTATAAATTCAGTTGCTCTTCTGAACTACTGTGGAAGTTTGAAGTCCATTGAATGGCACTCTTGCAGTCCCTTGAATGGCACTCTTGCAGTCCCTTGAATGGCACTCTTGCAGTCCCTTGAATGGCACTCTTGCAGTCCCTTGAATGGCACTCTTGCAGTCCCTTGAATGGCACTCTTGCAGTCCCTTGAATGGCACTTGCAGTCCCTTGAATGGCACTCTTGCAGTCCCTTGAATGGCACTCTTGCAGTCCCTTGAATGGCACTCTTGCAGTTCTTTGAATGGCACTCTTGCAGTCCCTTGAATGGCACTCTTGCAGTCCCTTGAATGGCACTCTTGCAGTCCCTTGAATGGCACTTGCAGTCCCTTGAATGGCACTCTTGCAGTCCCTTGAATGGCACTCTTGCAGTCCCTTGAATGGCACTCTTGCAGTCCCTTGAATGGCACTCTTGCAGTCCCTTGAATGGCACTCTTGCAGTCCCTTGAATGGCACTCTTGCAGTCCCTTGAATGGCACTCTTGCAGTCCCTTGAATGGTACTCTTGCAGTTCCTTGAATGGCACTCTTGCAGTTCCTTGAATGGCACTCTTGCAGTTCCTTGAATGGCACTCTTGCAGTCCCTTGAATGGCACTCTTGCAGTCCCTTGAATGGCACTCTTGCAGTCCCTTTAATGGTACTCCTGCAACGTAGGCAAGGAATGTGCATCATAATTCACACCTGGAAAGTCATGGAGAGACTGGTCCCAAACCTGCACACTGAAATTACTCCATATGAAAACAAAAGACTTGGCAGACGGCGCAGAAGACCTCAACAAAAAGGGGGTGGGGGGCAGGAGCTCAACGAGTTACCTGGAGAGAGTACACTAAGAACTCAAAAAAGTGTAAGAGGACCTCGACTTTTCAGCGTCCTTCCTTCGTGCATAAGAGGGATTACCATCAAACCTCTGTCTTCAAGAACACCTTTTAGCGCACCGTACCCTGCAGCGGTGTATGACCCTTACGGGTTTATCGCTTGGTTGTGATTATAATCCCCTCAAGGGAGGTTCCTTGACGCTGGTGAGAGGGCTCTTGATCTAGGGAATTGGATCTGTGCTCCAGTTCCTTGAATTAATCCTGAATACATTCCACATCCCCCTTCGCTACAGGCGCTGTATAATCCTACGGGTTTAGCCCTCCCCCATGATTAAAATATTATTATAATAATTTTTCTTCAAGAGGGTACTTTATAAGTTCCTTAAATCACTTCCTGGTCAGCCGTGCGGCCAGCACCACAGTCTGATCGATCAGACCAGCGCTCAGGTCTAGTCTAGGACCGGGCCGCGGGGGCGATGACCCCCAGGAAACATCGTAAGGTCTTTCCCTCCCCACCTTCCTTTGTGTGTCATTCTCTTGCCTTTCCTCAGTGCACGTAATTATCTTAGTAATATTCACTATGCTGTCATATTTTTTGAGTTGCTGTGCATGATTACATCAACGTTGTATCGAACTGATAGTGTGATGGATAACACAGTGCAACATCTGGGGTATCTTCAGTGGGGAGATGAATAACATAGTGTAACATCTGGGTTATCTTCAGTGGAGAGATGAATAACACTGCAACATCTGGGTTATCTTCAGTGGGGAGATGAATAACATAGTGTAACATATGGGTTATCTTCAGTGGAGAGATGAATAACACTTCAACATCTGGGTTATCTTCAGTGGAGAGATGAATAACACTGCAACATCTGGGTTATCTTCAGTGGAGAGATGAATAACATAATGCAACATCTGGGGTATCATCAGTGGAGAGGTGAATAACACAATGCAACATCTGGGGTATCATCAGTGGAGAGATGAATAACATAATGCAACATCTGGGGTATTTTCAGTGGGGAGATGAATAACACTGTGCAACATCTGGGGTATCATCAGTGGAGAGATGAATAACACAATGCAACATCTGGGGTATCATGAGTGGAGAGATGAATAACACAATGCAACATCTGGGGTATCATCAGTGGAGAGATGAATAACACAATGCAACATCTGGGGTATCATCAATGGAGAGATGAATAACACTGTGCAACATCTGGGGTATCATCAGTGGAGAGATGAATAACACAATGCAACATCTGGGGTATCATCAGTGGAGAGATGAATAACACAATGCAACATCTGGGGTATCATCAATGGGGAGATGAATAACACAATGCAACATCTGGGGTATCATCAATGGAGAGATGAATAACACAATGCAACATATGGGGTATCATCAGTGGAGAGATGAATAACACAATGCAACATCTGGGGTATCATCAGTGGAGAGATGAATAACACAATGCAACATCTGGGGTATCATCAGTGGAGAGAGGCTTCAACACAGGAAGCCTGCTATGTTGCTGAAGCTTCTCTGAGTTACCTAGGTGTTGCACATGTTTGAATTTTTATTGAGGAAGACTAAGAAACTTGTAGAGATTCACAAATGTTGCACAAGTGTTTTCCATAGTAAAGGGACACACACGCCACCTACTTACATCTCTTTTCAGCTTTTCTTCCTAACTCCTTTTTTTTTTGGCAGTTGAAGCTATTCAGTTTGCATCTGATTCTCTGTCTTCATTGTAAGTTATAGAAGATGGGAACTAAACATCACCGCTGAGTGTTAGGTGCCCTGTAGCGGGATCGCTAGCGCACTCGACTCACACATTGAGTTCCGGGGGAACGATCCCCGGTACGGCTGGAAAACATTAGGACATTTTTCCATAAGACACATGCTGTCCATGTTCACCCATCAGTAAAATAGGTACCGGGGTGTTAGTGGACTGGTGTGGGTGGCATCCTGGGACAAAATGACATAATTTGCGGGAAATGTTCAGCATAACAAGCGGCTTTCTATATAGTAGTATGTCATTGATGTCAGCTATGGTCTGTATACCTTGTACATGTACTGGTAGAAATAAAGATATTATTATTATTATTATTATTATTATTGTAGGTTCAGGATCATTTCTTAACTGCTAGCGACAGTTGGAGTGAGCCTGGCCTGGTAAGGACATAGTGGAAAACGATATAAAATACTGACAAGTTAATGATTAAGACACATGTGCAACAGTTGGATGTCTTTATTGATGAAACGTTTCGCCCACACAGTAGACTTCTTCAGTCACATACAGAGGCAGCAGTGTAGTACTGAAGATGATGTAAGGACAGAGTATGTACGCCACAGTTTACATTCACCTCCACTAGTTCGCTCCACTTATTGTCCTTGTGGTGTAGAGTGCAAGTACACACGTTGTGGTGCGTTTTCAATAATTCATTTGTTATATAATGAGTGTAAATGTATCCCTTTGTAGTTGTTGTAGAACTGTGTTGGTAAGTCGTGTCTTTATTGATTTATATTTCATTGTGTTTGTGTTAGTTACCATTTGGCCCTGTGTGTGTGTGTGTGTGTGTACTCAATTAATTGCTCACCTAATTGTGGTTGCAGGAGTCGAGACTCAGCTCCTGGCCCCGCCTCTTTACTGATCGCTACTGGGTCCTCTCTCCCTTCTCCATGAGCTTTATCATACCTCGTCTTAAAGCTATGTATGGTTCCTGCCTCCTGTACTCACCTAATTGTACTCACCTAATTGTGGTTGCAGGGGTCGAGACTCAGCTCCTGGCCCAGCCTCTTCGCTGTCTGCTACTGGGTCTCTGCTCTCCCTGCTCCATGAGCTTTATCATACCTTGTCTTAAACCTATGTATGATTCCTGCCTCCACTATATCTTTCTCTAGACTATTCCACTTCCTGACTACTCTGTGGCTGAAGAAATGCTTCCTGACATCCCTTTGACTCATCTGAGTCTTCAGCTTCCAGTTGTGTCCCCTTTTTTTTCTGTGTTCCCTCTCTGAAACATCCTGTCCCTGTCTACCTTGTCAATTCCCCGCAGTATTTTGTATGTCGTTATCATGTCTCCTCTGACCCTTCTTTCCTCCAGTGTTGTTAGTCCTATTTCCCTCAACCTTTCTTCATAGGACAGACCCCTGAGTTGTGGAACTAACCTTGTCGCAAACCTTTGCACTTTCTCTAGTTTCTTTACGTGCTTGACCAGGTGTGGGTTCCAGACTGGTGCTGCATATTCTAGTATGGGCCTGACGTACACGGTATACAGTGTCTTGAACGATTCCTTGTTAAGGTAACGGAATGCTAATCTTAGGTTTGCCAGTCGCCCATATGCTGCCGCAGTTATCTGGTTGATGTGTGTTTCCGGAGACGTGCTTGGCGTTATACTCACTCCAAGGTCTTTCTCCTTTGCCGAGGTTTGTAGCCTTTGTCCGCCTAGTGTGTGTGTGTGTGTGTGTGTGTTAGTTAGTTAGTTACCATTTTGTCCTAGGCACATGTCGATTACACACTAGGCCTGTTGTATGTATGTATGTGTGTGTGTGTGTGTGTGTGTGTAACGAAACACTTCGAAATGTTTTGGCCCCGCCGGGAATTGAACCCGGGCCCTCCGTGCGTGAAGCAAGAGCGCTAGCCACCATGCCATCGGGGTGTGTGTGTGTGTACTCACCTAATTGTACTCACCTAATTGTGGTTGCAGGGGTCGAGTCTCAGCTCCTGGCCCCGCCTCTTCGCTGTCCGCTACTGGGTCTCTGCTCTCCCTGCTCCATGAGCTCTATCATACCTCGTCTTAAAACTATGTATGGTTCCTGCCTCCACTATATCTTTCTCTAGACTATTCCACTTCCTGACTACTCTGTGGCTGAAGAAATGCTTCCTAACATCCCTTTGACTCATCTGAGTCTTCAGCTTCCAGTTGTGTCCCCTTGTTTCTGTGTTCCCTCTCTGGAACATCCTGTCCCTGTCTACCTTGTCGATTCCCCGCAGTATTTTGTATGTCGTTATCATGTCTCCTCTGACCCTTCTTTCCTCCAGTGTTGTTAGTCCTATTTCCCTCAACCTGTGTGTGTGTGTGTGTGTGTTAGTTACCATTTTGTCCTAGGCACATGTCGATTTGACACTAGGCCTGTGTTAGTTACCATTTTGTCCTAGGCACATGTCGATTAGACACTAGGCCTGTTGTATGTTGTGTGTGTAACGAAACACTTGAAATGTTTGGCCCGTTGAACCGGCCTCCGTGCGTGAGCAAGAGCGCTAGCCACCATGCCATCGGGGCGTATCCTGTGTGTGTGTGTGTGTGTGTGTGTGTGTTTGTGTGTGTGTGTGTGTGAGGGGAATCAGCTGGTTATAATAGGAAAACATTCTAGTGTATCAGTTGATCATCACATGGTACATGGCTGCCAGCCAATCACAGCCAAGACCACTCATGACAGGTGCTGACGTCACAAGCAGCTGCCACATACTGCCACCAAAAACGTTTTCTTCTCGACCCAGTTCTTCAATAATTACAATTATAGTTTATTATATACTAAATCGCTTTGTAAATAATAAAGCGTAATGTTTGTTAATGAGACTTCTTTATTTATTACGATAAGGGCGTAAATTATTGGCAGAAAATGTCAAGTTAAACGTTCTCTAAGAATTGTCACTGTTGGTATTTTCCTAAAATCTTCGTTAAGCATTATTTTCATTTTTCTTTTTGCTGGACGAATTAGAAATTTGTTTTGGAAAGTTTACGTTCTGGTATTTTAAGAACCGTATTTTTTAAATGTTTATAAAAGGTTTCACATCTATTTTAATAAACAGATATGTCTGAGAAGTCAGTTATTACTGGCCAGATGTGAGGGTGAGAAATAATGAGAGATAATGAGAAATATAGCATTGTAGGACATTACAGCACTCTGGCCTCTTGAGATAAACATTTCCTGGAGATGGCATTGCACTGGACATATATTTTGTGATCATTTATCATTAGAGTGTCTTTGTACTCACCCAGTTGTGTTTTGTGGAGGTCGAGGCACTGGTCCTGACCTCCGCTTCTCATGGGTTTCCTTGGCCGACATACCTTTGATATACCTTTAATGAGTTTCGAGAGTCTACTCCCGAAGTAAGATTTGTCAGGAAACAGGACAAGTGTTTCCTGGTTTGAGTTAAATGATGACAATCAGCTGTAGCTTTGGGTCATCTGACCGAGGCCTTCCGCTGGCTTACCAGTTCATCCCTTTAAACATCTCTCATTATTTACTGTGTCTTATCAACTTGTTGGTGGTCTGGTGGCTAAAGCTCTCGCTTCACACGGCGAGTGTCCGGGTTCGATTCCCGGCGAGGGTAGAAACATTGAATGTGTTTCTTTACACCGGTTGTCTATGTTCCCTCATCAGTAAAATGGGTACCTGGGTGTTAGTGGACTGGTGTGGGTCACATCCTGGGACAAAACTGACCTAATTTGCGGGAAATGCTCAGCATAACAAGTGGCTTTCTATATAGTAGTATGTCATTGATGTCAGCTATGGTCTGTATACCTTGTACATGTACTGGTAGAAATAAAGATATTATTATTATTATTATTATTATTATTATTATTATTATTCTACTCACATCTACTTACTCTACCTTCTTGGGTTCATAATTTCTCTTTAAGCTACAACAAGATCACAAGAAACAGGTGATATTTAAATGTGTTAAAATATGTGTAAATAGAAGCAGTTCTCTCAACCACAAACATATGAAAAGCTATATATGTATTCCTATTCTTATTACTGTATGACCCATGTGAGTTTAGCATTTCTTTTGGATTATAATAATAATAATCTTATTCTCATTACCTATAATTATAATCCAACCTGTAATCCTTACAACAATTAAATATGATAAATGTGTTAAAAATGTGTAAATATGCTAAGTAATTCTCTCAACCACAGACATATGGAAAGCTATATACAGTAGGACCCCCATATCCGCGGGGGATACCTTCCAAGGACCTGCCGTGGATACCGAAACCGTGGATATAGCAAACCCTATAAGTCTATACATAACTATTATAAGTTTAATTGATAAATTATGCACAATAAGTGGAGTTAACACTTTTCCACTGACAGGAAGCACTTCACAGCTTCTCTTAAGCTTTGAACAACTGTCAGCTTCTCTAACTTTTGTGTTTTGGGGCCATTATTATTATGCAAAATTAAGAGGTATTTTTGGGCCACAGTAAACTGTGGATAACTGAAACCGCGGATACCGAATCAGTGGATACAGGGGTTCTACTTAATTCTTATTTGTAATCATAATCCAGCCTTAAATAATAACTGCTTTTTTTGTAATTCCTAAAATTATTGTTTATGAACACTTAGTGTCTGTACATATTAGCAGTTATTGTTATTTGAGAAGTTGCAGTTTTATAACTGTAGTGTCGGCACGCCTATGGCAAGACAGTGATGAGGCGAATGATGATGAAAGTATTTCTTCTTTCAGGTCACCCTGCCTTGGTGGGAAATGGCCGATGTATTAATACAAAAATAAAATAAATATTTTTGTCTTAAGTTAGGTCTAGGTTTGCCGGAAATGCCCTGCATAACACTGGGTTTACCGCACGCGCATCTAAATATCACCCAGCTCTGTGAAAACTATTATTCTGAAATAAAAATACAGTGGTACCCCGAGTTTCGTACAGCTCCCAACTCGAACAATTATGTAAGTGTATTATTGTAAGTGCTTTTGTAAGTGTATTTTTGGGGGTCTGAAGCGGACTAATCTAATTTACATTCCTTATGGGAACAAATTCGTTCGGTAACGGCACTCGAACAGCATTCTGGAACGCATTCTCATAATTTCTGGCAATACCAAGCACTGTCTCTGAATAATGTGAGAAATTAATAAAGCAGTTGGAATAATGTTGCTATTTGCTGTTTATATTACACTCTTAAAGCTGTGAGTGAAGGGAGTCTCCACTAACCACGGAACGGGTGGGGTTTGAACTAGTGGCAAGTAAGTTGTAAAACTCCATGCCACTGAGTAAGTCACTGGCGTGCAGTTTTACGACTCGCTATAGGTTCAAATCCCACCCGTTCCGTGGTTGGTTTACAATCGTGTTATTACGGTTTCATGAGTCTCCAGTACCTCGTGTAGGTGAGTCTCCAGTACCTCGTGTAGGTGAGTCTTCAGTACCTCGTGTAGGTGAGTCTCCAGTACCTCGTGTAGGTGAGTCTCCAGTACCTCGTGTAGGTGAGTCCCCAGTACCTCGTGTAGATGAGTCCCCAGTACCTCGTGTAGGTGAGTCCCCAGTACCTTGTGTAGGTGAGTCCCCAGTACCTCGTGTAGGTGAGTCCCCAGTACCTCGTGTAGGTGAGTCTCCAGTACCTCGTGTAGGTGAGTCTCCAGTACCTCGTGTAGGTGAGTCTCCAGTACCTCGTGTAGGTGAGTCTCCAGTACCTCGTGTAGGTGAGTCTCCAGTACCTCGTGTAGGTGAGTCTCCAGTACTTCGTGTAGGTGAGTCTCCAGTACCTCGTGTAGGTGAGTCTCCAGTACCTCGTGTAGGTGAGTCTCCAGTACTTCGTGTAGGTGAGTCCCCAGTACCTCGTGTAGGTGAGTCCCCAGTACCTCGTGTAGGTGAGTCTCCAGTACCTCGTGTAGGTGAGTCTCCAGTACCTCGTGTAGGTGAGTCTCCAGTACCTCGTGTAGGTGAGTCTCCAGTACCTCGTGTAGGTGAGTCTCAGTACCTGTGGTGAGTCTCAGTACCTCGTGTAGGTGAGTCTCCAGTACCTCGTGTAGGTGAGTCCCCAGTACCTCGTGTAGGTGAGTCCCCAGTACCTCGTGTAGGTGAGTCTCCAGTACCTCGTGTAGGTGAGTCTCCAGTACCTCGTGTAGGTGAGTCTCCAGTACCTCGTGTAGGTGAGTCTCCAGTACTTCGTGTAGGTGAGTCTCCAGTACTTCGTGTAGGTGAGTCTCCAGTACTTCGTGTAGGTGAGTCTCCAGTACTTCGTGTAGGTGAGTCTCCAGTACTTCGTGTAGGTGAGTCTCCAGTACTTCGTGTAGGTGAGTTTCCAGTACCTCGTGTAGGTGAGTCTCCAGTACTTCGTGTAGGTGAGTTTCCAGTACCTCGTGTAGGTGAGTTTCCAGTACCTCGTGTAGGTGAGTCTCCAGTACTTCGTGTAGGTGATTCTCCAGTACCTCGTGTAGGTGAGTCTCCAGTACTTCGTGTAGGTGATTCTCCAGTACCTCGTCTAGTTTAGGAAAGTTTCGTCAGTAACAGGACAAGTGTTTCCTGACGCGGGTCTTAGATGATGACCCGCCATTGGAGCTTGTGGTCATCTGACCGAGAAATACCGCTGGCTTACCCCTCCACCCCTTTAAAAATTGTGGTCATAGTTATAACCATTATAATTCGTCTAGGTTATTCCAGTGTTGAATCACTGGAAGCAGTCTGAAGAAGACTTGTTAATATCTATGTGGTTCGTGTGCCTTCACCTTACTCTTATCTTTTCTCATAAATTGTCTCCTCTCTAGCACCCTGGTGTAGGATGTTGCTGGTTTTGTGTATAACCTGACACACCTGGTATTTTTTAACTCCAGTTTTCTCCACAAAGGTAGGGTGACCAAAAAGGGAAACACCTTCTCCATCACTCATTCAATAACTGTCTTGTGGTATGGTCTGTAGAAACGTGTTTATACCCACAAATAAGAGAAGAGAGCCACGATACGTCTAGCAGTGAGGTTATCCCATCCAAAACCTCTTTAATGGGGGCTCCTTGTCGCAGTAAAGAGGCTATGTCTGAGGAATTAGACCTTTTGGTCTTCTTCCTCAGACCGAACCTAATTACCCCCCAATCCTCCCTTCCCTATCCCATCCTCCCCATCCCCCTTTTTCCCCTCCCAACCTTCCCTTTTCCCTGTCCCATTTGTAGCCTCTGGGGTCCTCCCCTGTTTCATCACCGTTTCTAGGTAGAGGGAAGAGTGCCGTGGAATCTGTATTGTCTGGAGGTGCCCTTCTTCCTTCTCGGATTTCCGAGAAGTGGGCGGGGTGTCCTGCAGATGAGGGGTGTATCTTCAGAAGCTGCCTGTTGGTTCTGGGAGGTGACAGCTGAAGGAGGTATGCTTTGTGGCGGTTCTCTGACCGCCCTCTCTTTTGTCCGCCGAGGTGGCTCGGTAGATGTGAGGTTGCTATCCCGGAGCGCTTACTGCCGTGAAGGGTAGGGTATGGCACGGGTTCCACGCTGCATCTGCACCGCTTGCGGGCTCCAGGTACTCTTAGATGAGAGGAGGAACTTACGGCCCTTTCGTGCCTTCTAGTGACTGTCCCTCCGCTGTCCCTTTCTTTTCTTTCCCGCATCCTGTTCTGACCCAGCTTTGTTATTGGACCTTTCTCTAGACTAGACTCTTCCCATACCCCTGTACCTTCTGCTGGTGACGCTTTGTTACCTGCTCCAGGTGCTGCGGCTCCGCCAATTTCTGTTAGTGCCTCTGCCTCTTGCACGCCTTTAATTACGCGTCTGGCGTCTTCGAATACAGTGCGACGGTTTTCGGATCGCCCACGTACCTCGGGTCGGGCCGCCCGCGGTAGATGAGCTTTGTAGTTGAATGGTTCAGAGAACCGACAAGTTATAAATTAGACACATATGCAACACTTGGGTATCTTTATTAAGGAAACGTTTCGCCACACAGTGGCTTCATCATCTGATGAAGCCACTGTGTGGCGAAACGTTTCCTCAATAAAGATACCCAAGTGTTGCATAGGTGAGCTTTGCTCACACCTCTCCAACACAATTGTCATCAAAGATTTAAGTTATACAATGAATTAAGGAAAGATCCTGGACTTCACGAAAGAGACAAAGCAAATGCGATAGTAATTATGGACAAGGTTGATTATAGGGGAAAAATTAACATATTTTAATAGAGGGGAACTGGCGTGCTCCTTAAAGATCAGTCAGTTTGTTTACATTTCAAGTTTTTATATAAATGGTTTAGAAAACTGATACGTTTATAAATGACACCTGTGCAACATTTAGGTGTCTTTATTCTGGAAACTTTTTGCCAGTCATTGGCTTCTTCAGTCCAGTACAAAGAACCGTGGAAGATTATGAGGAGTTTGAGGTAATCAGTCCCTCAGCCTGGAATCGATGTGTTCAGTCCATCAAGATTGATGAAATGAACACATCGACTGAAGGCTGATGGACTGATTACCTCAAACTCCTTCATCTTCCACCGTTCTTCTCTGTACTAGACTGATGAAGCCACTGACTGGTGAAACATTTCCAGAGTAAAGATACCCAAATGTTGTATAAGTATCTCATTTACATTGCAAGGTGCTACATAAATATGCTTATCTACGTTCATGTTACCATAGTTACAGATGTAATCAATCCTAAATAATGAAACATGGCGACTCTTGAGATCAAAACACATTCCAGTCGGCTTGACCAACCTCCTGGAATGTGTTTTGATCTCATCTGATTTTGTAATATCTGTAAGTGCCTTCCTCAGTGAGCATGTTGTGAGTCATTACGTGAGTCAAGAGCCTTCAGTGATGACAGAATTAGTAATGATCAAGGAGTCAAGCTCAGTGTCGTAAGTTAACTTTAGTGTTGCTAGGATGGCAGATAGTTTAGTGTTGCTAGGATGGCAGATAGTTTAGTGTTGCTAGGATGGCAGATAGTTTAGTTTGCAGAGTAGAAGTAAACTTGTTAATGGTTGTGCCTAACTCAACAAGTTTCCTATATCGAAAACTAGACACTGGTCGTGTGCTAGTGGTGTGAGAGTGGTCCAGCCAGACACTAGTGGTGTGAGAGTGGTCCAGCCAGACACTAGTGGTGTGAGAGTGGTCCAGCCAGACACTAGTGGTGTGAGAGTGGTCCAGCCAGACACTAGTGGTATACTTGTGGTCCAGCCAGACACTAGTGGTATTCTTCCCTGGTGTCTCAAGGCTTCTATATGATGTAATACCATACATTAATTGTTATTTAAATAACAAAAGTCTTCACTTCGTCACCTTGATTGTGAAATGCTCTTGATCCGTGTAATCTGAGCTGATATCTTCTTAGATCGAATGTGTGATGGTGATAGTAGACCAGTGTTTAGTGTGAACTGTGGTGGTGATAGTAGACCAGTGTCTAGTGTGAACTGTGGTGGTGATAGTAGACCAGTGTCTAGTGTGAACTGTGGTGGTGATAGTAGACCAGTGTCTAGTGTGAACTGTGGTGGTGATAGTAGACCAGTGTCTAGTGTGAACTGTGGTGGTGATAGTAGACCAGTGTCTAGTGTGAACTGTGGTGGTGATAGTAGATCAGTGTCTAGTGTGAACTGTGGTGGTGATAGTAGACCAGTGTTTAGTGTGAACTGTGGTGGTGATAGTAGACCAGTGTCTAGTGTGAACTGTGGTGGTGATAGTAGACCACTGTCTAGTGTGAACTGTGGTGGTGATAGTAGACCAGTGTCTAGTGTGAAATGTGGTGGTGATAGTAGACCAGTGTTTAGTGTGAACTGTGGTGGTGATAGTAGACCAGTGTCTAGTGTGAACTGTGGTGGTGATAGTAGACCAGTGTCTAGTGTGATCTGTGGTGGTGATAGTAGACCAGTGTCTAGTGTGAACTGTGGTGGTTATATTAGACCAGTGTCTATGAACTGTGGTGTTGATAGTAGACCAGTTTCTATGAACTGTGGTGTTGATAGTAGACCAGTGTCTATGAACTGTGGTGGTGATAGACCAGTGTCTAGTGCGAACTGTGGTGGTGATAGTAGACCAGTGTCTAGTGTGAACTCCTGTGATAGTAAGCCAATGTCTTGCAAAAATAAGACATCAGTTGTGTGGTGCAGGACAAGGTTCTTGCGTCCTTCCTGTTTGTCATGCTAGACAGCAGATAACTCAGAACCCACAGCTCCCCAATGTCTTTATGCCAGATATCAGTGTCTCCATGTTTTTTTTTTTCATTGAAGTAAATTGAACATCCTGACTAGAGTATGTTCTTGTACTTGCAAAAAAACACGTCTCGTATTCAGTGTGGCACTGAATACGAGGCGAAGATCTTATCTATCAGTTAGTAGCCTTCAGAGAACCCGGCACATCACTGTAGCCTCGACTGCAATGTTTATGTTGTAACTAGAAGGGACCTTCAGTTATTAAATAGCACAGTGAAAGACATTCCCTACGTACATAGTAATATATAGTCGCCAGTACATCAATTACATTTTAATCTTAGTCATGTTTGGTGTTTTTGTGGAAGTGAATCAGTCTTTTAGAATCAATACACATTTTATATAAAATTTGTATAAAATTAGGAGCCCATTTGACAACGTAGTGAGGAAGATGAGCAGCTACATAAACAAAGCAGATCTAAGATTCATGTTAGTAATGTGTGTAAGAGTAGATTCAACAAACTGTCTGTGAAGGGTAGAAAGGTACGTAGGTGTAGCAGAAGACTAGTTAATAGGATGGCTGTGATCTCGAACACAGAAAACAGCATTGTTAGTGTCGGCAACGCAAAGATTTCTTTCTTTGCTCTTTGTTAGAAAGCGGCCATTTTCACAAAGTATTAGAGTGAACCAGAGCGTCAGGAAATGTAGACACCAGAAGCATCATTGACAGAAGTAAGAACCAGCTTAAAACTGACTATAATAACATCCGGGGTCCCAGACTATTCAACATCTTACCAGAAGATATCCGAAACACGGCTGGAACCAGTGTAGAAGCCTTCAAGAGGAAACTGGACAAATATCTTCACCAGGTGCCAGATCAACCAGGCTGTGATGGATATGTGGGGCAGCGGGCCTCCAGCAGCAACAGCCTGGTTGACCAGGCAAGCACCAGACGAGCCTGGCCCATGGCCGGGCTCAGAGAGTAGATACTCTCGAAACTCTTCAAAGGTAAGGTATATCAAAGGTATATCAAAGGCCTCGGTCAGATGACCAAAAGCTCCAGCTGTGGGTCATTATATGACCAAGACCTGCGTCAGAAAACACTTGTCCTGTTTCCTGACAAACCTTACCTAAGTATGAACCAGACTTGTTACCTAAAGGATGAAGAGTATTATTAAGATTTTGAAGATTGGAAATGTAGGGAAGGCAAAAAACAGGAGTTTTAAGAGAAGTGAGCCTGGGAGAAAACAAAGTCCATTAGCATGAGTAAGTGGTTTTGAAATGGGGAAGATAGCCGAGGTGAGAAAACAAGTTGCAAAGAGTGGAAATTTCAAGAGTCGAAAAGTTCAGATGTCACAGATGCGGAGGACTGTATGTCCCTTGTGGGACATGCAGATGCGGAGGACACAGAGGAAGTGAGAAACAAGCAAGTTTTATGACAAAGGGAACATAGTGAGAAAAGTAGTGAATTCACACGACACTGAGCATTGTCTTGTGGTAAAGGAAAAAAGTAAAGTGTATGACAGAGTGATGGACGTGAACAACACGTCTGGAAACACCTGTCCTGTTTCCTGGAGAATCTTACCAAACCTAACCTAACGAAGGCAAGCAGTGAGTTCGATTCCCGGTCAGCGTTGAACATAACAGGAGGAGTAAGACTGTTTATTAAGAGCATCAAGAAAGATCTGATGCGGCAAGACAATGAATCAGTCTTTACTATGAAAGAAATAGATGAGCTAATATAAGTGATGCCATAAATGTTACATATCTCAGTAGCAACATCAATTGGCAGAGTGTTAAGGCTACCTACCTGGAGGTTGTTTCTGGGGTTGACGCCTCCCCACGGCCCAGTTCTCAACCAGACCTCCTGATGGATCATGGCCTGATCAACTAGGCTGTTACTGCTGGATGCACATAATCCATTGTACGAAGCACAGCCTGGGTGATCGGGCACTGACTTTAGGTGTCTGAATAGCTCCTCCTTCAGATGAAAGAAAAAAAAAAGCTCCTTCTTCAAGACACCCAGGGGTCTATTGGTAATTCCCCTTATGGTTGGCAGGAGGTTGTTGGCCAGTCTTGGATCCCCAACACTTAGTGTTTTCTCTTAGGAGTACTCACACCGCCCCTACTTTTCATTGGGGATGTTGCACCGTTTACCAAGTACATATTTTGCTTTCCTAGGGAGTGATTTCTGTGTACAGATTTGGAACCAGTCCTTATAGGGTTTTCACGTGTAGATTATGATGTATCTTTCTCGCTTGCATTCCAGGGAGTACAGGTCAAGGGACCTTAAACATTCCCAGTAACTTAAGTGCTTGACTGAACTAACACGTGCATTGAAGGTTCTCTGTATATTCTCTAGATGTGCAGTTTCACCTGCCTTGAATGGAGCATTTAGTGTACAGCAGTATTCCAGCCTAGAGAGAACAAGTGACTTAAAGAGGATCATGGCAACCCTTGTTTTGAAAGTTCTCATTATCCATCCTTTCATTTTCCTCGCAGATGTGATAGTGGCACTGTTGTGATTCTTGAAGGTGAGAGCCTCTTCACATTCACACTCGTAAGTCCTTCAAATTAGTCTTTTGCTCTATTGTGTGATTAGAATTTGTTATATACAGTGGTACCCCGGTTTACGATGGTCCCCAAACTCACCCTTTTATGTAAGTTTATTTTTTTAAATGCTTTTGTAAGTGTAATTTTGGGGGTCTAAAAGGACTAGTCTATTTTACAACATTTCTTAAGGAGATAAATTCGTTTGGTAATGGCACTTGAACAGCATTCTGGAATGAAAAAATATCGTAAACCGGGGTACCACTGTACTCTGTTCCATCTATTTAATGTTTAATATTGCTAAAACAACATGATCATGTTATGCAAAAACTGACCAAAATGAAAGAGAAAAAGAAGGCAATCTGTAGCAAGAAAATGAAATTTTTGTACTGGAAAATGCAATTCCTCTCAAGAAACCTCGAGAAGAAAAGTAATACAGAGACTGTAAGTTCCACCTGTGAAAAGTGGAAGCACTTCTTGGCTTCCCTTGGGCTTTGAAGAACTGCCAGCTTCTCTACTTTTGCACTTTGGGGCTTTTATTATTATGCAAAATTAAGAGGTATTTTTAGGCCACAGTAAACCCTGGATAGTTGAAACCACAGATACCGAATCAGTGGATTTGGGGGTTCTGCTGTATTTATATTTTGTACATTTCCTCATGGAAACATATTCTCTACCGTTTAGAACTAGAGATAATCCGAGACCTGCACAAGTTGCTTTAATAACTGAAGTTTTACAAGAAAAGTGTAGTTGATTGTTATTTTTTGTTTTTAATAATCCAGGTAAACTCCAGATCAAATATAAGAGTTACTTGATCTCTTATCTGCTCATTTTTCAATTGCTTCTTGACTGACACTTCCAGGTAACTATTGAATGAATAAGAGAGTTGACTGTATATATTTTATTCTACAAAACTTGAAAACATTTACTGTATTTCTGACTATGAGAGACACCTCTTTGTAGAAGAGAATTCATAATGTATTATTTAGCTGATAACTTTGTATTTTGTTCCCAAACAGGGTTGAGTCAGATGGGGCTGGCAGACTCATGGATGGATGACTCGAGATCCGCTGGGGGCATGCAGTCACAGCACATGACCTCCACCAAGACCGACATGAACTTTTACCATGATGAGCCTGTTATGGGTGATCTGGATGATGATGATGATGATGAGGTTCATCAACATGTTGAACACTCCACTCAAGGTAAAAATTGATTAAAAACTGATGGAAATATAATGTGATAGTGAAATTTAAATAATTATCAGTAACCTCTATGGTAATAAGGAGAGTCTGTACATGTATTCACTATCTGTTAATAGTTCTAGGGATAAATACCTTCTTGAGTCCACCTTTATCATGGTTTGTATATAATCTTATTCTCAATACCTGTAATCCTCCCAAACATTAAAACATTGATTAGTATGTTAATATGCTAGACTCCTCATCACCTATAATCATAATAAAATCTGTATTTCCTTAAACAATTAAACTTGATAAAAGCCATATAGCATGAACTAATAGGATATTCAGTTCTCTCATATTCATTTTATCTCCAAAATTTATACTTACACTCACATAAGTGACTGTATAAAATTACAGCCTCTCCTCAATTAGCGACGTACTCGTTTACCGACACCTCGGATTTACAATGGGCTCTCTGACCAGTATTTATACCTAAATAATGTATATTAGAGCTGATTTCCTCTATTCTGTTTATTTCAAAATACAGTACACTACTGTATAAACATTTAAAAATATACAAGAAATGTTATAAATGGTGCAAAGATGACATTAAAACAATATCAGAAATGGTTGACACAAACCCACTACCATTATAATATGCTCCTCACTTGGCGACGAATTCGTTTAACGACGTGATCTTAGGAACGGAACTCAGTCGTTAAGTGAAGAGAGACTGTACTCAAATTGTTATTGCCTTGTTAATCTTAAATTTATCTGAAATACTCTGCATATTAAAGGGCTTTCTGCATGCACACCTAAATGTCATTCACTTCTGTACAAACATTGACTTATGCTGAAATAAAGTATTATTATTACTGAGGTGCCTGTAAGGGCCTCAAGGAACTTTTAGGAGCATCGATATAAATAATTTAATCGGGTTTATAAGTGATGCTGATTATTTAAGTTGGTATAATAGTACTTATTTATGTTTGAGTGATTATGGTCATTATTATTATTGTTTGTTAATTTTGTCCTTGTTTTTGTGTTGTGTAGATTTTAGTTTAATAGCGGTGAGTGACCTATGTAGTCAAGGTGCCTTCATGGTTCAGTCTTAGAGCAGTCATCCAAGGAGGAAGGTCGAGGACATGATAACAGTGTAACTGTTGATGTAAAGGAAGTACAGGACATGATAACAGTGTAACTGTTGATGTAAAGGAAGGGAAGTACAGGACATAACATTGTAATTGTTGATGTAAAGGAAGAGAAGTACAGGACATAACATTGTAATTGTTGATGTAAAGGAAGGGAAGTACAGGACATGACAGTGTATCTGTTGATGTAAAGGAAGAGAAGTACAGGACATAACAGTGTATCTGTTAATGTAAAGGAAGGGAAATACAGGACATAACAGTGTAACTGTTGATGTAAAGGAAGGGAAGTACAGGACATAACAGTGTAACTGTTGTTGTAAAGGAAGGGAAGTACAGTGGACCCTCGGTTAACGAATACCCCGGAAATCGTGCAATTATGTAAGTATAATTTTGTAAGTTCTTGTGGAAGTGTATTTTTGGGGGTCTGAAATAGACTAACCTACGTGAAATTTTTCCTTAAGGGAGTAAATTCGTTCGGTAATGGCACTTGAGCAGACTTCAGGAGTGAAGTTTTTACGAAACTCGGGGGTCCACTGTACAGGACATGATAACGAATTTACTCCCTTAAGAAATAATGTCAAGTAGGTTAGTCCATTTCAGACCCCCAAAAATACACTTACAAAAGCACTTACAATATTATACTTACATAATTGTACGATTTCCGGGGTGCTCATTACTCAGGGGTCTACTGTACATTATTTCTTATGGGAAATAAGGTTTCGAATTACGTATTTTTTGTGTTAAGTACTAGCTCCTGGAACGGATTAATTACGTTAGTCAGGGTTCCACTGTACTTTGATTTCACCACCTCACTTCAAAAAGTTCGTAAAATATAGATCGTTTAACTGATCTAAATTCTATTTATTTGTTATTGACCAATTTGTCATTCACAACCTGTCTCACTATAGCTGTGTTTGTAGTGACCTGCACTAGCTGTAATAGTACTCAATGTCTTGTTGAAAATGGTATGAAATACCAACAAGGTCAAGATTAAGACACGTGTGCAACAGTTGGGTATTTTTATTGATGAAACGTTTCACCTACACAGTAGACTTCTTCAGTCAAATACAAAGTTAGTAGTAGTAATGAAATAAAGATGATGTAATCAGTCCATCAACTTTGGAGAAAAAGTATTTGAGGTGGTCAGTCCTTCAGCCTGGAGATGAGTTCAGCTTCATGGTCTGGAACGACATGAAGCTGAAGCATGAGAACGGAGTCTCTTGCTTCAAATACTTTTTCTCCAAAGTTGATAACTGATTAAATCATCCTTATTTCATTACTACTGCTGCCTCTATATCTGACTGAAGAAGCTTACTATGTAGGCAAAACATTTCATCAACTGTTGCACATGTGTCTTACTCGGTCGTAATTACTAGGCTAGGTCTAGAGTTATAAGTAGTGTGTAAGACTTCAAGATTGGTTTGCTTGAAATGCATTGAATAATTAGTAGCTTTCTTTTGTTCCTACTTATGTATCAAATTATGTATCGAATTCGTATATCTACTGTAACGAATGTATGGTTATGAGAAACCATTTTTTTATTTATTTATTTTTTTTTTTTGGTGGGGGCATTGACTTTATAATAGGTATTCCCTAAATATTGGAAGTAGTCACAAGCTTGCCAGGAGTAAATGTCTGTTGTTTTAGTCATCCTGGAAAGACATGTTTCTATGAGATATTTGTTTGTAAATACAGTGGACCCTCGGTTTTCGTTCACCTCCAAACTCGAACAATTATGTAAGTGTATTTTTGTAAGAGCTTTTGTAAGTGTATTTTTGGGGGTCTGAAACGGCTAATCTAATTTACATTTGTCCTTATGGGAACAAATTCATTTGGTAACGGCACTCGAACAGCATTCTGGAAAGAATTTTCAACGAAAACCGAGGGTCCACTGTAATGAGAATATGTTACAAAGTTAAATTTGAAAGTTGTAGCTTGTGCTAGGACCTTTAATAGAAAATTTTGCATTGAAGAAAGTTATTCTAGTTTATTCTATTTATGAACTAAAATACAGCCATTAATAATTTTTTTGGTGAAAACTGTATTTTGTATATATCAGCAATGGAAGAAATCACATTAATTGCATGATTGCGAATATATAAAAACACCACAGTGAAAATAGGAAAAAACACCTTTGCACTTTCATGTGCTTACACACACCTCTTCTTCCTATTCCTCTGAAGATATGTGTAAGCACATGAAAGTGCTCAGGTGTTTTTCCTATCCTTCATGTAAAATAGTAAGTACAGTATGTATATAATTAAGGCTAGATTCTCTTTTTAAGGCCAAAGAAAGAAGTCTGACCCTGCTTTAGATCTGATGGCAATGTACGAGGAGGTTGAGGTGGATGAGGCGCACTCTGGCATGCTTGCGAACTCAGAGGACAACAGTAGGGGCATGAAGAGAGTGCAGATCAAACTTGAACATGGAACAGGTGTTGGAGAGACTCACGTCCAGACTTCAGTTGAAAGTTCTCCTGTTATGTCTACTCATCTTCATCCACATCAGGCTCACCAGTCCGATGCTCCATTTTTGACCACTGAAGATGTAGACATTCACAAAGAGTCCATTGAGATGCGGGAGGATCACCGAGGTGCCGAAACAAGAGCAACGATCCGTATAAGCCACTGCGAAGACCCGCTAGCCCAGGCAGTCAAAGTTACACAAACAAGTGAAGATATGACCGAACCAAACGTGTCAAGCATCCTGACCAACTCAGGAACTATGATGAGAATGGGGGACCCTCCACATACATCCACATCAATTCAGGACACAATAGTAAGCCACCACACTAGTATTTATATACTTTATTGATAAGCACTGTTTTGATTATTACTATAATTTGTAACTCTTGTTAGGGATACCTCATAGTTTATTGTATCCCTCTCCTCACTAAGTTTATTGTATCCCTCTCCTCACTACACAATGCTTCACTTCAACATGATATATTTACTGTTCTTCTTTGTATTGACTTCAACCTTAATATACATGTATATTCATAAAACATGTATGTTCATAGAACAAGTGCTATCAAAAAGTGCCGGGACTGCCACCAAAAAAACATACATCTGCTCTCGACCTACTATGGGGGTTACATTCTCAAGAACCCATTGTAAATTGCAAATATTGTAAGTTGAATATTATTATATATACATACCCTAATTTTTAAAGGGGTGGACCAGTAAGCCAGCAGAAGGCCTTGGTCAGATGACCAGAAGCTCCAACGGCGGATCATCATCAGACTAAGATCCGTGTCAGGAAACACTTGTCCTGTTTCCTGACAAACCTAACCTCGAGTATGAATACGATATGCTAAATAAATAAATAAAGAACTACCGTCACTGAATAAATAAACAAATAATTACTGTAACTAACTAAATATCAGTATTGAAAAGTAAATAAATGAATACAACTTAAAGAAGGAGTGGCAATACTGTTGAATAATCGGTTATGGCAGGTAAAGAGGGAATATAAATGTATAAATTCAAGGATTGTGTGGAGTAAAATAAAGGTTGGATGTGAAAAGTGGGTTATAGTAAGTGTTTATGCACCTGGAGAAGAGAGAAGTGTAGAGAAGAGAGACAGAGATTTTGGGAAATGTTGAGTGAGTGCGTGGGGAGTTTTGAACCAAGTGAGAGAGTACTTGTGGTTGGAGATCTTAATGCTAAAGTGGGTAAAAATGTTGAGGGAGTTGTAAGTAAATTTAGGGTGCCAGGGGTAAATGTAAATGGGGAACTGTTAATTGAGCTATGTGTAGAAAGAGGTTTGGTAATAAGTAATACATACATATTTTATGAAAAAGAGGATAAATAAGTATACAAGGTATGATATAGCATGTAATGAAAGTAGTTTCTTAGATTATGTATTGGTGGATAAAAGGTTGATGGGTAGGCTCCGGATGTACTTGTTTATAGAGGGGCAACGGATATATTGGATCATTATTTAGTTGTAGCTAAAGTTAGAATAAAAGGTAGATGGGACAAAAAGAAAATGGCAACAGCAAGTAAGAGAGAGGTAAAAGTGTATAAACTAAGGGAGGAGGAAGTTAGGGTGAGATATAAGCAACTATTGGCAGAAAGGTGGGCTAGTGCAAGTATGAGTAGTGGGGGGGTTGAAGAGGGTTGGGATAGTTTTAAAAATGCAGTATTAGAATGTGGGGCAGAAGTTTGTGGATATAGGAGGGTGGGTGCAGGAGGAAAGAGGAGTGAGTGGTGGAATGATAGAGTAAAGGGTGTGATAAAAGAGAAAAAGGTAGCTTATGAGAGGTTTTTACAAAACAGAAGTGTTATTAGAAGAGCAGAGTATATGGAGAGTAAAAGAAAGGTGAAGAGAGTGCAGAAGGAGAGCAGATAATAGTGGGAGAGGCTCTGTCAAGAAATTTTGCTGAAAACAAGAAAAATTTTTGAAGTGAGATAAACAAGTTAAGAAAGCCTAGGGAACGAATGGATTTGTTAGTTAAAACAAAGTAGGGGAGTTAGTAGATGGGGAGCTGGAGATATTGGGTAGATGGCGGGAATATTTTGAGGAAATTTTAAATGTCGATGAAAAAAGGGAAGCGGTAATTTCATGCACTGGCCAGGGAGGCATAACATTGTTTAGGAGTGAAGAAGAGCAAGATGTGAGTGTGGGGAGGTGCATGAGGCATTATGTAGAATGAAAGGGGGTAAAGCAGCTGGAACTGATGGGATCATGACAGAAATGTTAAAAGCAGGGGGGGACATTGTGTTGGAGAGGTTGGTATTTTTGTTTAGTAAATGTATGAAAGAGGGGAAGGTACCTAGGGATTGGCAGTGAGCATGTATAGTTCCTTTATATAAAGGGAAGGGGGATAAAAGAGATTGTAAGAATTATAGGGGAATAAGTTTACTGAGTATACCAGGTAAAGTGTACGGTAGGGTTATTATTGAAAGAATTAGAGGCAAGACAGAGAGTAGGATTGCAGATGAGCAAGGAGCCTTTAGAGCGGGTAGGGGATGTGTAGATCAAGTGTTTACATTGAAGCATATATGTGAACAGTATTTAGATAAAGGTAGGGAAGTTTTCATTGCATTTATGGATTTAGAAAAGGCATATGATAGAGTGGATAGGGGAGCAATGTGGCAAATGTTGCAAGTGTATGGAATAGGTAGTAAGTTACTGAATGCTGTAAAGAGTTTTTATGAGGATAGTGAGGCTCAGGTTAGGGTGTGTAGGAGAGAGGGAGATTACTTCCCAGTAAAAGTAGGTCTTAGACAGGGATGTGTAATGTCACCATGGTTGTTTAATATATTTATAGATGGGGTTGTAAAAGAAGTAAATGCTAGGGTGTTGGGGAGAAGGGTCTACCTGGAGAGAATTCCAGGGGTCAACGCCCCCGCGGCCCGGTCTGTGACCAGGCCTGGGTGGGATTAAATTATGGGGAATCAAGTACAAAATGGGTGTTGACACAGTTACTTTTTGCTGATGATACTGTGCTTATGGGAGATTCTAAGGAAAAGTTGCAAAGGTTAGTGGACGAGTTTGGGAGGGTGTGTAAAGGTAGAAAGTTGAAAGTGAACATAGATAAGAGTAAGGTGATGAGGGTATCAAACGATTTAAATTAAGAAAAATTGGATATCACATTGGAGAGAGGGATTATGGAAGAAGTGAATGTTTTCAGATATTTGGGAGTTGACTTGTCAGCAGATGGGTTTATGAAGGATGAGGTTAACCATAGAATTGATGAAGGAAAAAAGGTGAGTGGTGCGTTGAGGTATCTGTGGAGACAAAAAAACGTTATCCATGGAGGCAAAGAAGGGAATTTACGAAAGTATAGTGGTACCAACACTCTTATATGGGTGTGAAGCATGGGTTCCAAATGCTGCAGCGAGGAGGCGGCTGGAGGCAGTGGAAATGTCCTGTCTAAGGGCAATGTGTGGTGTAAATATTATGCAGAAAATTCGGAGTGTGGAAATTAGGAGGAGGTGTGGAGTTACTAAAAGTATTTGTCAGAGGGCTGAAGAGGGGTTGTTGAGGTGGTTTGGGGAAGGAAGGCGGGGTAGGGGTCGTCCTCGAAAAGGTTGGAGGGAGGGGGTAAAGGTTTTGTGGGCAAGGGGCTTGGACTTCCAGCAAACATGTGTGAGCGTGTTAGATAGGAGTGAATGGAGACGAATGGTTTTTGGGACCTGACGAGCTGTTGGAGTGTGAGCAGGGTAATATTTTGTGAAGGGATTCAGGGAAACCAGTTAATTGATTTAGTTGGACTGAGTCCTGGAAATGGGAAGTACAATGCCTGCACTTTAAAGGAGGGATTTGAGATATTGACGGTTTGGAGGGATTTTCTGTACTGTCGTGTCTTAGCGCCTCTGCAAAGACAGTGATTTTGTGTGAGTGAGGTGAAAGTGTTGAATGATTATGAAAGTATTTTCTTTTCGGGATTTTCTTTCTTTTTGGGTCACTCTGCCTCGGTGGGAAACGGCTGACGTGTTAAAAAAAAAATTAGACTTGCTGCCTTCATGCTGGGTAATTATCTTAAGTTTCATCTCCAAAGTAATTGCTTTTGAACCATTGTAAAGTTGAAATATTGTAAGTCAAAGAGCACCTATATGTTTACCTAATCGCCTAGTCAAAGTTGTCTCCTTTGAAGTACTCTCCTTGGGATGCTTTACATTGATCCCAGTGCCTTTGTCACTTTTCAAAATGTTTCTGGAACTTCTTTCATAATGGCATCTAGCATGATCTGCAGTTTTGCTTGAGTACCATTTTTATTTTTTGACAAAAAGAGAAAGAAGTCCCAGGTGCCAGATCTGGATACAGTGGACCCTCGGTTAACGAATACCCCGGAAATCGTGCAATTATGTAAGTATAATTTTGTAAGTTCTTGTGGAAGTGTATTTTTGGGGGTCTGAAATAGACTAACCTACGTGAAATTTTTCCTTAAGGGAGTAAATTCGTTCGGTAATGGCACTTGAGCAGACTTCAAGAGTGAAGTTTTTACGAAACTCGGGGGTCCACTGTAGTAGGAAAAAACCATACCACGGGTGGGAATAGAACCCGCGATCAGTCATAAAACTCCAGACCGATGCGTTAGCGGATTCTATTCTCGCCCGTGGTATCGTTTGTTTGCAATCGTGTCATTACGATTTTGTGAGTCTGGACAGCAGGGAGGGTGGGGGATGATTGCCATGTTGTTTTTGTCCAGAAAATGATGATCTTTCAGGTCTTGAGTCAGCTAGCGGGGCACAGATTTTTCAGCCACTCATGTCATGTTGAAATTTTCAGTCAAAATGATTTGACATGATTCACAATTCCCACAGCTATTGCAGTGGCCTGGACACACTGATGACAATCTTAATGAATAAGCTGTGGTGTGGTTCTAAGATAACATAAGCTGTGGTGTGGTTCAAAGATAACGTAAGCTGTGGTGTGGTTCAAAGATAACGTAAGCTGTGGTGTGGTTCAAAGATAACGTAAGCTGTGGTGTGGTTCTAAGATAACGTAAGCTGTGGTGTGGTTCTAAGATAACATAAGCTATGGTGTGGTTCTAAGATAACATAAGCTGTGGTGTGGTTCTAAGATAACATAAGCTGTGGTGTGGTTCTAAGATAACATAAGCTGTGGTGTGGTTCTAAGATAACATAAGGTGTTGTGTGGTTCTAAGATAACATAAGGTGTTGTGTGGTCCTGAGATATCATTAAAGCTGGGTACCAACAACACACACCGACCCAGCAGGTGAGAGCCAGTGATTAGATTTTGCTGTCAAAGGAGCTGGTTTATTGTGCATCCCGTATCCATCCTGTGGAGTGTAGAACAAGAGCATATGGAGACATAAAAGGCCTAGGAACTAGGCCCCAAAAGGATTTACAGGAGTGCATCTGGATTTATATCTACAGTTCACTTATATGTTGCAAAGCAAATTTAGGAAACTTGCTTAATATATCTGGCATCTTATTTTCATTAATAAGATATCTTGACATATCATATAGGTTATTATACTGTCTATCTCTATATTCCTATATAAGCGGACAATTAAGTACATAGTGTTTAAGATAGCGACCATAGGGCTGGCCATATACAGTGGTACCCCGACTTACGATGGTCCCCAAACACACCCTTTTATGTAAGTTTATTTTTTTAAATGCTTTTGTAAGTGTAATTTTGGGGGTCTAAAAGGACTAGTCTATTTTACATCATTTCTTATGGAGATAAATTCGTTTGGTAATGGCACTTGAACAGCATTCTGGAATGAAAAAATATCGTAAGTTGGGGTACCACTGTACTGTACTTTGCATTCTGTTTGATCATGTGTGTGTCTGCCAGACTGCTAGAAGTACTTGTAACCAAGCCTAAGCCTGGCTACTATAACATCAGACTGCCAGAAGTATTTGTAACCAAGCCTAAGCCTGGCTACTACAGCATCAGTAAGTGTTCACATTGCAAATTGCTCCATAAACATTCTTATCTATGTTCATGTTATCATAGTTATAGATTTACTCAGGCTTCTAATGGCATTCCTATAACATTTAGTTTCATTATTTACTTCTCTCCTAAAATTATTCCTAATGCTAGACACACACACCAAAGTTATATTCTACATTTTCCTTCGGGGTACTTTCCTTTGTTAAAGTATCAACTTTATCATGAAGGAGTAATCAAACATGTGATGGAATCCATAACAATTGTACATTAATTCCTTTTCCCCAGATTTTTTAGTGTCTGTATCTGGCTTCTCCAATGAGGATATAAGTTATTATGTGAATCAAGAGTCTTCAGTGATGTAGAAGACAAGCATTTTTTTTAAATTTTCATTTTTGACCTCTGACAGGTGACCATTTTAGTAACCCAATGGTTTGACTAGTTGACTACGTATTATGATTTTATTCATGGGAAAGAACCATGCTTCTGGGGGGAGAGGGGCAAGGATTTGAGCATCCTGCTGCCATGTGAGCATGTAATAATAATAATATTTTATTTCATTGCAAGTTTACATCGAGATTTTGTAATTACAATATAGAATTGAAGTGCAAAGAGAGCCACTATCATGCCATGGCATTATGGGCAGACTTAATCACGATTTATAGACTGCTTAATACTAGAGAAATTGATAATTTTGTTATAATTAAACATAGCTTATGTTTATAGCAGATAATAAGTTTACTCAAATTACAATCCAAGGATTTTTCATTTTGACAAATTGTTTTGTAAGATGGTTATTTTTTTTTTTTTTATTAACACATCGGCCGATTCCCACCAAGGCAGGGTGGCCCGAAAAAGAAAAACTTTCATCATCATTCACTCCATCACTGTCTTGCCAGAAGGGTGCTTTACACTACAGTTATAAAACTGCAACATTTACACCCCTCCTTCAGAGTGCCGGCACTGTACTTCCCATCTCCAGAACTCAAGTCCGGCCTGCCGGTTTCCCTGAATCCCTTCATAAATGTTACTTTGCTCACACTCCAACAGCACGTCAAGTATTAAAAACCATATGCCTCCATTCACTCCTATCAAATACGCTCACACATGCTTGCTGGAAATCCAAGCCCTCGCACACAAAACTTCCTTTACCCCTCCCTCCAACCTTTCCTAGGCCGACCCTACCCCGCCTTCCCTCCACTACAGATTTATACACTCTCGAAGTCACTCTGTCTCGTTCCATTCTCTCTACATGTCCAAACCACCTCAACAACCCCTCCTCAGCTCTCTGGACAATCGTTTTGGTAATCCCGCACCTCCTCCTAATTTCCAAACTCCGAATTCTCTGCATTATATTCACACCCCACATTGACCTCAGACATGACATCTCCACTGCCTCCAGCCTTCTCCTCGTTGCAACATTCATCACCCATGCTTCACACCCATATAAGAGCGTTGGTATAACTATACTCTCATACATTCCCTCTTTACTTCCATGGACAAGGTTCTTTGTCTCCACAGACTCCGAAGTGCTCCACTCACCCTTTTCCCTCATCAATTCTATGATTCACCTCATCCTTCATAGACCCATCCGCCGACATGTCCACTCCCAAATATCTGAATACATTCACCTCCTCCATACTCTCTCCCTCCAATCTGATATCCAATCTTTCGTCACCTATTCTTTTTGTTATCCTCATCACCTTACTCTTTCCTATATTCACTTTCAATTTTCTTCTTTTACACACCCTACCAAATTCATCCACCAACCTCTGCAGCTTCTCTTCAGAATCTCCCAAAAGCACAGTGTCATCAGCAAAAAGCAACTGTGACAACTCCCACTTTGTATTTGCTTCTTTATCTTTTAGCCCAACACCTCTTGCCAAGACCCTCGCATTCACTTCTCTTACAACCCCATCTATAAATATATTGAACAACCACGGTGACATCACACATCCTTGTCTAAGGCCCACTTTTACTGGGAAATAGTCCCCTTCCCTCCTACACACTCTAACCTGAGCCTCACTATCCTCATAAAAACTCTTCACTGCTTTCAGTAACCTTCCTCCTATTCCATACACCTGCAACATCTGCCACATTGCCCCCTATCTACCCTATCATACGCCTTTTCCAAATCCATAAATGCCACAAAAACATCTTTACCCTTATCCAAATACTGTTCACCTATATGTTTCACTGTAAACACTTGGTCTACACACCCCCTACCTTTCCTAAAGCCCCTTGTTCATCTGCTATCCTGCTTTCTGTTTTACTCTTAATTCTTTCAATAATAACTCTACCATACACTTTACCAGGTACACTCAACAGACTTATTCCCCTATAATTTTTGCACTCTCTTTTGTCCCCTTTGCCTTTATACAAAGGAACAATACACGCTCTCTGCCAATCCCTAGGTACCTTACCCTCTTCCATACATTTATTAAATAATAGCACCAACCACTCCAAAATTATATCCCCACCTGCTTTTAACATTTCTATCTTTATCCCATCAATCCCAGCTGCCTTACCCCTTTCATTCTACCCACTGCCTCACGAACTTCCCCTACACCCACAACTGGCTCTTCCACACTCCTACAAGATGTTATTCCTCCTTGCCCTACACACAAAATCACAGCTTCCCTGTCTTCATCAACATTTAACAAATCCTCAAAATATTCTCTCCATCTTCCCGATACCTCTAACTCTCCATTTAATAACTCTCCTCTCCTATTTTTAACTGTCAAATCCATTTGTTCTCTAGGCTTCCTCAACTTATTAATCTCATTCCAAAACTTTTTCTTATTTTCAACAAAATTTGCTGATAACATCTCACCCACTCTCTCATCTGCTCTCTTTTTACATTGCTTCACCACTCTTTTAACCTCTCTTTTTCTCTCCATATACTCTTCCCTCCTTGCATCACTTCTACTTTGTAAAAACCTCTCATATGCTAACTTTTCTCCCTTACTACTCTCTTTACATCATCATTCCACCAATCGCTCCTCTTCCCTCCCGCACCCACTCGCCTGTAACCACAAACTTCTGCTGAACACTCTAACACTACATTTTTAAATCTACCCCATACATTTTCGACCCCATTGCCTACACTCTCACTAGCCCATCTATCCTCCAATAGTTGTTTATATCTTACCCTAACTGCCTCCTCTTTTAGTTTATAAACCTTCACCTCTCTTTTACTTACTGATTCTATTTTCCTTGTATCCCATCTACCTTTTACTCCCACTGTAGCTATAACTAAAAAGTGATCTGATATATCTGTAGCCCCTCTATAAACATGTACATCCTGAAGTCTACTCAACAGTCTTTTATCTATCAATACATAGTCCAACAAACTACTGTCATTACGCCCTACATCATATCTTGTATACTTATTTATCCTCTTTTTCTTAAAATATGTATTACCTATAACTAAACCCCTTTCTATACAAAGTTCAATCAAAGGGCTCCCATTATCATTTACACCTGGCACCCCAAACTTACCTACTACACCCTCTCTGCATGTTTCTCCCACTTTAGCATTTAGGTCCCCTACCACAATTACTCTCTCATTTGGTTCAAAAGTTCCTATACATTCGCTTAACATCTCCCAAAATCTCTCTCTCTCCTCTACACTCCTCTCTTCTCCAGGTGCATACACGCTTATTATGACCCACTTTTCGCATCCGACCCTTATTTTAATCCACATAATCCTTGAATTTACACATTTATATTCCCTCTTTTCCTTCCATAACTGATCCTTCAACATTATTGCTACCCCTTCCTTAGCTCTAACTCTCTCAGATACTCCTGACTTAATCCCATTTATTTCTCCCCACTGAAACTCGCCTACCCCTTCAGCTTTGTTTCGCTTAGGGCCAGGACATCCAACTTCTTTTCATTCATAACATCGGCAATCATCTCTTTCTTATCATCCGCACTACATCCACGCACATTCAGACAACCCAATTTTATAAAGTTTTTCTTCTTCTCGTTTTTAGTAGATTTGTACAGGAGAAGGGGTTACTAGCCCATTGCTCCCGGCATCTTAGTCGCCTCATACGACACGCATGGCTTACGGAGGAAAGATTCTTTTCCACTTCCCCATGGACAATAGAGAAAATAAAAGGAACAAGAGCTATTAAGAAAAAGAAGAAAAACCTAGATGTGTGTATGTATATATATGCATGTGTATGCCAGTGTAGTGTGACCTAAAGTGTAAGTAGAAGTAGCTAGATATACCTGTTATCCAGCGTGTTTATGAGACAGAAAAAAGACACCAACAATCCTACCATCATGTAAAACAGTTTCAGGTTTCTGTTTCACAGTCACCTGGCAGGACGGTAGTACCTCCCTGGGTGGTTGCTGTCTACCAACCTACTACCTATATCAGTAGTAAATATTGCAATTATATTATGGGTAAATAACACTGAGCATTGTTGAAAGTAATTTACAGTATGAGTACATTTAGTTTAGGGTGAGTAGGTGGTTTTTGAGAAGAGTCTTAAATTGATGTTCAGGCCAGGTTGTTTTAATATTTTCTGGTAATGAATTCCAGATTTTGGGGCCCTTTATGTGAATAGAGTTTTTACACAGGGTGATATGGACTTGGGGTATATCAAAAAGTGATCTGTGTCTTGTGTTATGGTCATGGGTTTGTGGAGTGAGTGGAGATGAATGGTTTTTAGGATTTGAGATGCTGCTGGAGTGTGATGAAGGTAATATTTATAAAGAGGTTATTTCTCTGGTTGAGTAATAATGGTCTTTGGAGGCATACCTTAGTTTTATTTGGGTTCTGGTACAGGCAGTATGTCTAGGCTGCCCTTGCCAGGCCTACTGGCCTGACGAGAAGTGAGGGAGGGAGGTCTTGATTGTAGCTTGTCTGATGCAGTAGTGAGAAGGCTAGTGTCATGCAGCGAGGTCTAAGTAGCCCTAAGCCCCAGCAGATGGCAGCACATGACTTAGTGGCATGATTGCAAAATATAAAACCCAGAGTAATACATATTTGTGAAGGGATTCAGAGACATTAGTTACCCAGAGTCTTGAAGGTGGAAGGTACAGTGCCTGTACCTAGGAGGGAATGTTGCAGTTTGGTGGTCATTCAGATTGTGATATTTGAATCCTTTTGGCAAGACAGTTACTGAATAAGCGATGGTGAATGTTTCCTCTTTTTTTTTTTTTTTTTTTTTTTTTTTTTTTTTTGAGATGTCCTATGTAAAATGTAATATGTTTTTAGGATGTTCAAGAGGAGTCTGGTGTGATCCTGCTGGGTTTGTCTGACGGAGAGCCTCAGGGTCGTGTTTACGCTAGCGGCTCCTCTCATACATCAACACCACTAACTACACAGTCTTTACGACCAACACATCCACGTCGCTTTCGAAAGTATTCAAAACAAGACCTCATCGTAAGTTGATGAAGGAGCATGTATGACTAATTTTAAATGACTTATATTAATCATTATAATGGATGTAGTTTTAATTGTTACTTTTTGTTACTAATGGTTTGTTAAGAAGCTCACTACATTTTCACTTGATTATCTGCCTTAAATCAGATGACCATGATAAACTTTCAATTTAATAAAGAATAAAAAAAGCACAATACCGTGACTGGAACGATAAACAAATAACCCGCATAGGAGAAAGAAACTTACGACGCTGTTTTGGTCTGACTGGACCATTAACTAGTCATTTTAATAAATTTGTTTTCTGTTTACAAGGCCATAGGGACCCTCCCCTACACACTCATTGGAATGTCATTTCATTACCTATCACTCCCTGTTGCTCAACTCACAGCACTGTGTGACTCTTGTGGGTTAGTTCCTAATTTGATTATACAAGTGCTCCTTTTCTTATGGTGGTTTACCTTATGATATTTTGACTGTATGATGGCACAAAAGTAATTACTTTTTAGATGAAACCTAAAATAATTACCCAGCATGAAGGCGTCAAGTCCATAACTTGTATTCATTTAGTATTTATTTTATAATACAGTGGACCCCCGAGTTACGTTCACCTCGGAAATCGTACAGGTATGTAAGTGTAATATTGTAAGTGCTTTTGTAAGTGTATTTTTGGGGGTCTGAAATGGACTAACCTACTTGACATTATTTCTTAAGGGAGAAAATTCGTTCGGTAATGGCACTTGAGCAGCCTTCTGGAATGAATTATGCTCATAACTCGGGGGTCCACTGTACTGGTATTTATTTAGTTACAGTAATTTTTTTTTATTTACTTATTCAGTGAGAATAGTTATTCATTTACTTAGCATATCAGATTTATATTCGACTTTTGATAATTTTGACTTACGGTGGGTTTGTTGGACTGTAATTCCATTGTAAGTCAAGGAGCACCTGTAATAATAATGCTCGCCTCTGATAGTCCCAGTAAGGTCTGTGAACCTCGGTTAAACCCATCTTTCCACTGCTTTAGTAGTCATTAACTGAATGTTGATACACAGCTGTCAGCTGGTGCCTGCATAAATCACACTATCCACCTCTCATTCTTCCATGGCATGGGGACGTACCTCACTTCTGTGTAGATACTTAGCACCAGGGCGTTTTGTACTTTGTTCAGAGCCTAAATGTTAGTCTTAATGAGCTTTCCATGGATCTCTGTCATGAAGAATTGGGCCTTTGCTGCCTGTTTCTGGTATGGTGTACACCTGGCAGTCCACCATATGCTGCAGTCTTCCTGACACAAGACAGGTACCTCTTTTACAATAATGCAAGATTTCCTCTGCTGCTACATGTTCAGATGCAAACTTTCTTCCTAGATTGTAGCCTTTCTGTGTCTGTGGTCACAGAGGATAAGTGTTTTCCCTGCCCTCCTGGGAGGCTGTCTTAGGTATGTCTTTGTATGACCTTGGCTAATTTCTTAGAGTTTGTTCATGCTTCGAAGATCAAGGTCTTTAATGGCTGGTCCAGGAGCAAGGATGGTGTAGATGAATGGTTCAGAGAACCGACAAGTTATAAATTAGATACATATGCAACACTTGGGTATCTTTATTGAGGAAACGTTTCGCCACACAGTGGCTTCATCAGTCCAATACTCCTCCTCTTCTTACACCTTTCTGCTTTGTATTGGACTGATGAAGCCACTGTGTGGGAAACGTTTCCTCAATAAAGATACCCAAGTGTTGCATATGTGTCTAATTTATAGCAAGGATGATGTTGGCATACTTTTAAAAATGTACCATTTTTCATTAAGCTACCTTTCTTATATATTTAATTGTGGTTAACTGCATAAGAAATCCTACTTAATAATCTATGTCTAGTTCTTAAGTAGTCTTTAAAGTATTAGGATTAGATTGGCTGAAATGCACAGCATGCTAGTGGCTTTCTTTTTTGGCTAACAATGTTTTATTACATTTTTTTGTTAACACATCGGTCATTTGCCATTGAGGCAGGCTGTCCTGAAAAAGAAGAAAGCCTTCACCATCATTCACTCCATCACTGTCTTGCCAGAAGCATGTTGACTTCTTCTTTCACCGCACAGGCCATATCCCACCAAGGCAGGCTGACCCAAAAAGAAAACCGAAAGTTTCTCTTTATAAATTTACTAATGTAGTATACAGGAGAAGAGGTTACTAGCCCCTTACTCCCGGCATTTTAGTTGCCTCTTACGACACTCATGGCTTACGGAGGAAGAATTCTGTCCACTTTCCCGTGGAGCAAGAGACATGTTGACACTACAGTTAAAAAAAACTGCAACATTAACACCCGTCCTTCAGAGTGCCGGCACTGTACTTCCCACCTCCAGGACTCAAGTCCGGCTAACCGGTATCCCTGAATCTCTTTATAAATGTTACCTTACTCACACTCCAACAGCTTGTCAAGTCATAAAAACCTTTCGTCTCCATTTGCTCCTATCTAACACGCTCACGCACTCTTGCTGGAAGTCCAAGCCCCTTGCACACAAAGCCTCCTTTACATATAAATTACATTACCTGTGTACTGTATAAAAGAAAAAAAAATTTGAATTTGATGAAATCTTCACCGATGAGGACTTGCATTGTACAGTACTTCCTCCCCCCCATCCTCGTATCTTTGGGGATATGCTTCAAGACCTACCGTGAATACCTGAAACTGCGGATAGTAGTGAACCCAATACAGTGATACCTTGAGTTTCAAATTAATCCGTTCCAGGAGCTAGTTCTAAAGTCAAAACGTTCTAAAGTCGAAGCAATATTTCCCATAAGAAATATTGTAAATCCAATTAATCCGTTCCAGACCCACAGAAATATTCACAAAAAATACATTTTTTAAAGAATAACTATAGTTTTACATACAACACAGATAAATACATGCAGTAATAAATTAGTAATACAATAGATAAATAAACATTTAAATAAACATTTAAAATAACATTTACTTACCTTTATTGAAGACTGTTGCTGGCATCCTCGCCACTCACCTCCAACCCCAGGTACTTAAATATGACACTAATATCAACTATATGGCTTATTTATCTATCACAACTCATCTAATATAACATAAACAATATTAATAACATAGAAACATGACATATACTCTAGAATGAATAAGATGTCATTATGTATGTGAGGAGTATTGTTGTGTTGATGATGTTGTTGGGTTTATAAGGGCCACCGAGAGCATAAGCATAGTGGTGGTGAAGGCGGCAGCAAGAGGCGGCAGTGTAGCCCTATATACCTCCAAAAACATCGGAGGAGTTAGTTTCGTGCTGTCCTTTTTCTATCGATTAATCGCTTAACTTGCTTGCTACACCAAAGGGGTGCCACTAGGAAGTTTCTTTGGGCCCATGGTGACTTATTTCACAGTTGCACTCAATAAACAAGCACCAAACACAATGAATTAATTGTGAAATGTTTGGATGAGCCAGACTGACTCACGACGCCTGCGCGAGAAGGAGCACAGGCGTGGGCAGGCAGACAGGTCTGGTACACGGTACGAAACATGGGGCACACTGCGAAACTCGGGACAAAATTAAGCTGATAAAATGGTTCGAAACTCTAAAAGTATGATACTCAGGGCGTACGAAACTCGGGGTTCCACTGTATATAAGTCATTTTTCGTTTACATATGTACCTATGATAGTTTAATTGATAAATTATGCACAATAAGTCAAGAATTGGCACTTTTTCACTGATGGGAAACACTTCATGGCTTCTCTTAAGCTTTGAAGAACTGCAACCATCACTACTTTTGTGCTTTGGGCCATTATGTATTAAGCTAAATTAAGGATTATTTTTGGGCCCCAGTAAACCATGGATAACTGAAACTGTGGAAACTGAATTTGCAGATATGGTGGCTCTACTGTACTTATGTAATTTTTAGTATGTTTATTTTGTATTTTACTTTCATTACAGACTGCACTGAACTTGGTTCGTGATGGGCATCTTGGGATAAAACCAGCCGCCCGAGCTTTCAACATTCCTGTAGCTACACTCTACAACGTTACGAAAAGGCACAACGTCTCCAGCCCCATGCAGCAGGTAACAAAGAAAACTACAAATGAGGCAGTCAAGAAACATTCCGGGTAAACAGAGGTGAGAGTAGATGGAGAACTAAGCCGTAGGCGTAGTGGGGCAAAACTATCTTTAAGAAAGTGGATTCTCCAGACTGATCAAAAACAAAAGCTAATATCTGTAAGTGATAAAAATTTAAATAATTTTCAGCAAGAAACTGCATATGCATAATTAATAATCTATAAATTTCAATTTATATATTTTTTATATTCAGTTCTCTAAAATTAATTAAAAAAAGTTACTTCAAGTAAAGAATTTTAACCCTGTTATTACTAGTAATAATTACACTCACCCCTTAAATTGTGTGGTAGATTGTAATACACTCCTCCTCTAACTTGTATCATAGATCCAGTGAAGAAAATATGGGAAAAATAGAGTTATGTTCCAGGCACCTTCAGGTTTGCCATACAGCATTTGTTTAACCACTGTACTAGGTAAAATTGACTACCATATTATGTACCTTACTTCCTGGCAGTTGTGACTTCTTGACATGGAAGAGTGTGGATAGTGTTGATGTGGGCAGGCCTACTGGGCTGAGATGGATGGTTCTGGCTCTTGTGTTGTTGTGGATGCAGAGTTGTCAGTAAAACCTTGATTAAACATTCCTTGATTTAACCATTTTCACAAAAAATAAAACAAAATCTGCTGGATCAGTTGATTTAGAAACAATGGACAAAGTTTGTTGGTTACAGAATTATTCTTTGTTATAATCACAACAAAACAATCTCATCTCTATCTTTATTCTTTATACTATAGTTACCATTACTGGCCACTCACTTTCTCCTGTTACAGTGGTCCATTATATTGAATTATTATAATTATTGATTGTACTTGAGTTTTCGCTTACGTAATTCTTCTCAAGGTTGTTTTTACTTTATGGAACTGATGATAAGGCACCATTGCTTGCTCCATATATCACTTCCTTCCAACCGGTACTTTAGACTTGTCATGATCCTTTTCTGTCAAAAATGTCTGTAACTTGACTGATAACATGGAAATGCTTGTATGACTTCTACAGTGTTAGCTGTTTATTTTAAGCTTCTTCCTCATCCTCTACTTTTATCTTCCTCTCTTAGGTATTGAGCTCTTCCAGCATTTCTTGTGCAGTTGGTTTTTTGTCATATTCTAACAATTAATTTACGACTTTATGCCTATCTTCAAAGTTCTTAGGGAAAAATCAGAGAACTTGTACACCACAGAAGACCATGAATTACCCCAGCCTGCATTTATGTTGACAGCAGCACTTGCGCACATAAAAAATCATGGGCTTAAGTGTATCTGCAGTGTTTAATTTATACTAGAACTCTACCACAACAGTTTTGCAGTTGTTCTCCATTGCTGTTATGACTTGTTCCACTTAAATGCATCTTGACTCCTCAGTGAGTGTAATATTAGTTGGTAAAGGGGTCACCAGCAAGGGGCTGGTAACCCCTTCTCCTGTATACATTACTAAAGTTAAAAAGACAAACTTTTGCTTTTCTTTTTGGGGCCACCCTGGCTCGTATCGATGGGATACGGCCACTTTGTTGAAAGAAAGAAGAAGAAAATTAAAGCCTTCACATTTAGGTCCAGAGAATGTAAGATGGCAGCATGACTGAGAATTATCAGTTATGAGGAGAACCTTAAGAACAGGGTACTTTCTGGCCAGGTACATTTTCACTGCAGCAATAAAATAATGATTACTATTCAAAAAAGATGTCCTCAGTCATCTAAGCTGCCTTGTTAGACTGCCACATAGTGGGCAGGCAGGTATTATCTTGAACTATTAATGCATGGGGTTCTCAGCATAATATATAGGCATAACCTTGCACCTGAAGTCAACTTTTCTTAGTGTGTTAGTGTGACTAATCAATGGTACAAGTCAAACCGAAATGTCATCTTAATCTTCTTTCTCCTACATGCAGAAACAAACTAAAAGCATCTTCAGCTGCCTTCAAAGCAGGTGCTTTCAAGGTAGTGTATGCTATTGATAGCATACACTTCCAACATAGCCTTGTCTTGTCGACATTAAATAGTTGGTCAGGACTGTAACTGGTCTCAATTACAAAGTCAGCATAGGAACTTTCCACAGCTGTGTAATCAGCTGATTATAGTTTCTAAAGCTTTCAAACAATCCACTGCCAAGCATAAGCTGTTGAGAAGACTTTTCTTTCTTCTCTCACACAGTTTTATAGTAGCATGCTGTTTTGTGCCTTATTATTTGAGCACTAAGTAAAGCCTTATTTTTCATCTTTATCCACACATTCATTAACTTCTCCATCTTATTTAGCTGCATTAATTTCGTTGTCATTCTTTTCAGCAGGTAACAATCTGTACTACTTATTGCATGAGGACTTATTTCCTTTTTATTTATTACCTTTAATAGTTCAAATGGTTTATTCTCTCACACAAAACTCAGTCAGTCTCCATCACACATTCACTTCCTTGAAGTACAGTAGGACCCCCATATCTGCGGGGGATATGTTCCAAGGACCTGCCCTGGATACTGAAACTGTGGATAGTAGCAAACCCTATACAGTGGTACTTCTACTTACGAGCAGCTCCAAACTCGAACAATTATGTAAGTGTATTTTTGTAGGTGCTTTTGTAAGTGTATTTTTAGGGGTCTGAAATGGATTAAACTAATTTTCAGTATTTCTTATGGGAAAAAATTCCTTCGGTATCAGCACTTGAATAGCCGACTGGAACGAATTTTGCTCATAAGTAGAAGTACCACTGTATATAAGTCCTATACATACCTATTATAAAGTTTTTTTTTTTTTTTTTCAACAAGTCGGCCGTCTCGGACCGAGGCAGGGTGACCCAAAAAGAAAGAAAATCCCCAAAAAGAAAATACTTTCATCATCATTCAACACTTTCACCACACTCATACACAATCACTGTCTTTGCAGAGGCGCTCAGATACGACAGCTGAGAATAGTCCCTCCCAGCTGTCACTATCCCAAACCCCTCCTTTAAAGTGCAGGCATTGTACTTCCCATTTCCAGGACTCAAGTCCAACTAAATCAGTTAACTGGATTATAAAATTAAAGTGATAAATTATGCACAATAAGTGGAGAATTATCACTTTTCCACTGATGGGAAGCACTTTGTGGATTCTCTTAAGCTTTGAAGAACTGCCAACTTTTCTACTTTTGCACTTTGAGGTCATTATTATGCAAAATTAAGAGGTATTTTTGGGCCACAGTAAACCGTGGATAACTGAAACTGCGGATACCGAATCAATGGATAAGGGGGTTCTATTGTAAGTCTAAATCTTCCACTTTCTTCAATACAATCATAGATTGATGCTTATTTTTCTTCTTGGTACCTCGAGCATTATTAGTATTCTTCTCAGGTGCCTTGGGTAATATCCAGGGATGTGAAGGGGTGATGAAAATATCCAAAATTATTTGATAAATATAGTGCATGGGGTAGGTGATGTTTCCAGAAAGCAGTGTGGGTAGCAGTGAGGAAGGGAAGGAGCTACGTATGTCGTCACAGACACACTATGCTTAAGGTCATCTGCCCAACTTGGGCCGGTGGGGAAAACTCCACATTGTTTTGTTCCTAGATTTTGCGCACTACTTTTTACAATGTAAGTATACCAATGGTACTACCAAAATTTGGTATTTTATCAAATTTTTTTTCACACTTCGGCATTTATTATTATTTTATTAACACATCGGCCATTTTCCACCAAGTCAGGGTGACCCGAAAAAGAAGAAACACTTTCATTATCATTCATCCATCACTGTCTTGCCAGAGGCGTGCCTATACTACAGTTATTAAACTGCAACTTATCAACACCCCTTTTTCAGAGTGCAGGCACTGTACTTCCCACCTCCAGGACTCAAGTCTGGCCTGCCCGTTTTCCTTAATCCTTCCATAATTGTTACCTTGCTCACACTCCAACAGCACGTCCAGTCATAAAAACCATTTGTCTCTACTCACTTCTGTCTAACACATTCACACATACTTGCTGGAAGTCCAAGCCCCTTGCACACAAAACCTCCTTTGTCCCCTCCCTCCAACCTTTCCTAGGCCAACCCCTACTCCGCCTTCCCTCCACTACAGATTTATACACTCTCAAAGTCATTCTATTTCGTTCCATTTTCTCTACATATCCAAAACACCTCAGCAACCCCTCCTCAGCCCTCTGGATAATAGTTTTGGTAATCCTGCATCTCCTAATCTCCAGACTACAGATTCTCTGCATTATATTCACACCACACATTGCCCTCAGTCATGACATCTCCACTGCCTCCAGCCTTCTCCTTGTTGCAACATTCACCACCCATGCTTCACACCCATATAAGAGCATTGGTATAACTATACTCTCATACATTCCCCTTGCCTTTTCACAAATGATCGACTCAGAAACACTATCACCTGCTATCTGTTTATTGTTGATCCACACACCAACAACTTCTCAACCTCTTTGACTGTTTGTGATCTGTTTTTGGTTAACATGTCAAAATCTTTTGCAACATCAGCTTCCTTGAGTTCTTTTCTCTTCACCAGGATAGAAGTGATAGTTGATTTGTTTTTGCCGTACATCCTGGCAAGCTCCCCCACGCGTACGCCACTCTCGTATTTTTCTACTAGTATTTTTCTACTGGTATTTTTGTTTAATAAATGTATGAAATGTATGAAATGTAGGTAGTAGGTTGGTAGACAGCAACCACCCAGGGAGGTACTACCGTCCTGCCAAGTGAATATAAAACGGAAGCCTGTAATTGTTTTACATGATGGTAGGATTGCTGGTGTCTTTTTTTCTGTCTCATAAACATGCAAGATTTCAGGTATGTCTTGTTACTTCTACTTACACTTAGGTCACACTTCACATTCATGTACAAGCATATATATATATATATATATACACACACACCCCTCTGGGTTTTCTTCTATTTTCTTACTAGTTCTTGTTCTTATTTCCTCTTATGTCCATGGGAAAGTGGAACAGAATTCTTCCTCCGTAAGCCATGCGTGTCGTAAGAGTCGACTAAAATGCCGGGAGCAAGGGGCTAGTAACCCCTTCTCCTGTATACATTACTAAAGTTAAAAAAAGAAACTTTTGTTTTTCCTCTTTGGGCCACCCCGCCTTGGTGGGAAATGGCCGATTTGTTGAAAGAAGAAGAAAAAATGTATGAAAGAGGGGAAGGTACCTAGGGATTGGCAGAGAGCATGTATAGTTCCTTTATATAAAATGAAGGGGGATAAAAGAGAGTGTAAAAATTATAGGGTAATAAGTTTACTGATTATACCAGGTAAAGTGTATGGCAGGGTTATTATTGAAAGAATTAGAGGTAAGACAGAGAGTAGGATTGCAGATGAGCAAGGAGGCTTTAGAGTGGGTAGGGGATGTGTAGATCAAGTGTTTACAGTGAAGCATATATGTGAACAGTATTTAGATAAAGGTAGAGAAGTTTATATTGCATTTATGGATTTAGAAAAGGCATATGATAGAGTGGATAGGGGAGCAATGTGGCAAATGTTGCAAGTGTATGGAATAGGTAGTAAGTTACTGAAGGCTGTAAAGAGTTTTTATGAGGATAGTGAGGCTCAGGTTAGGGTGTGTAGGAGAGAGGAAGATTACTTCCCGGTAAAAGTAGGTCTTAGACAGGGATGTGTAATGTCACCATGGTTGTTTAATATATTTATAGATGGGGTTGTAAAAGAAGTAAATGCTAGGGTGTTGGGGAGAGGGGTGGGATTAAATTATGGAGAATTAAATGCAAAATGGGAGTTGACACAGTTACTTTTTGATGATGATACTGTGCTTATGGGAGATTCTAAAGAAAAGTTGCAAAGGTTAGTGGACGAGTTTGGGAGAGTGTGTAAAGGTAGAAAGTTAAAAGTGAACATAGATAAGAGTAAGGTGATGAGGGTATCAAACGATTTAAATAAAGAAAAATTGGATATCACATTGGAGAGAGGGATTATGGAAGAAGTAAATGTTTTCAGATATTTGTGTGTTGACGTGTCAGCGGATGGGTTTATGAAGGATGAGGTTAACCATAGAATTGATGAAGGAAAAAAGGTGAGTGGTGCATTGAGGTATCTGTGGAGACAAAAAACGTTATCCATAGAGGCAAAGAAGGGAATGTACGAAAGTATAGTGGTACCAACACTCTTATATGGGTGTGAAACATGGGTTGCAAATGCTGCAGCGAGGAGGAGACTGGAGGCAGTGGAGATGTCCTGTCTAAGGGCAATGTGTGGTGTAAATGTTATGCAGAAAATTCGGAATGTGGAAATTAGGAGAAGGTGTGGAGTTACTAAAAGTATTTGTCAGAGGGCTGAAGAGGGGTTGTTGAGGTAGTTTGGTCATTTAGAGAGAATGGATCAAAGTAGAATGACTTGGAGAGCGTATAAATCTGTAGGGGAAGGAAGGCGGGGTAGGGGTCGTCCTAGAAAAGGTTGGAGGGAAGGGGTAAAGGAGGTTTTGTGGGCGAGGGGCTTGGACTTCCAGCAAGCATGTGTGAGCGTGTTAGATAGGAGTGAATGGAGACGAATGGTTTTTGGGACATGATTTGTGAAGGGATTCAGGGAAACCAGTTAATTGATTTAGTTGGACTTGAGTCCTGGAAATGGGAAGTACAATGCCTGCACTTTAAAGGAGGGGTCTGAGATAGTGACAGCTGGGAGGGACTATTCTCAGCTGTCGTATCTGAGCTCCTCTGCAAAGACAGTGATTATGTATGAATATGGTAAAAGTGTTGAATGATGATGAAAGTATTTTCTTTTTGGGGATTTTCTTTCTTTTTGGGTCACCCTGCCTCGGTGAGAGACGGCCGACTTGTTGAAAAAAAAAAAAATCTCCTTCACTTCTATGGTGTTTCTCACTTTCTTAAGAACATAAGAAAGGAGGAACACTGCAGCAGGCCTGTTGGCCCATACTAGGCAAGTCCTTCACAATCCGTCCCACTAACAGAATATTTGCTCAACCCAATTTTCAATGCTACCCAAGAAATAAGCTTTGACAATTCTACCCACTCATGCGCGAGTCCCACTCAAATCCAACCCCTCTCACTCATGAATTTATCCAACCTAAATTTGAAACTACCCAAGGTCCTAGCTTCAATAACCCTACTAGGCAGACTGTTCCACTCATCAACTACCCTATTTCCAAACCAATACTTTCCTATATCCTTTCTAAATCTAAACTTATCTAACTTGAATCCATTATTGGGTTCTCTCTTGGAGAGATATCCTCAAGACCTTATTTATATCCCCTTTGTTAATACCCATTTTCCACTTGTATACCTCGATCATGTCTCCCCTCATTCTACGTCTTACAAGTGAATGTAATTTAAGGGTCTTCAATCTTTCTTCGTAAGGAAGATTTCTAATGCTATGTATTAATTTAGTCATTCTACGCTGAATGTTTTCTAACGAATTTATGTCCATTCTGTAATATGGAGACCAAAACTGAGCTGCGTAATCTAGGTGAGGCCTTACTAATAATGTATAAAGCTGTAATATAACCTCTGGACTTCTGTTGCTAACACTTCTTGATATAAATCCCAGTAATCTATTTGCCTTATTACGTACGCTTAGGCATTGCTGTCTTGGTTTAAGGTTGCTGCTTACCATCACCCCCAAGTCCTTCTCGCAATCTGTATGGCTAAGTTCTACGTTATTTAACTTATAAGTGCTTGGGTTATGGACACTCCCGAGCTTCAGAACCTTGCATTTATCTACATTGAATTGCATCTGCCACTTTTCTGACCACGAATTAAGTTTGTCTAAATCTTCCTGAAGTTCTATGACATCTATGTTTGAATCAATTATCCTACCTATCTTCGTGTCGTCGGCGAATTTGCTCATATCACTAGTAATTCCCTCGTCAAGGTCATTGATATATATTATAAATAACAATGGGCCTAAGACTGATCCCTGTGGAACACCACTTGTTACAAGTCCCCATTCGGATTTAACCCCATTTATGCACACACTCTGCTTGATCATACAGAATGTGAAAAAGACTTGGGAGTCATGGTAAGCAGAAATCTAAAGCCAAGACAACAGTGCCTAAGTGTGCGCAATAAGGCTAACAGATTACTAGGATTTATTTCAAGAACTATAAGCAACAGAAGTCCAAAAGTTATTTTACAGCTCTATACATCACTAGTGAGACCTCATTTGGATTATGCAGCTCAGTTTTGGTCTCCTTACTACAGGATAGATATAGATTCATTGGAGAACATACAAAGAAGAATGACTAAAATGATTTACAGTATAAGAAATCTCCCGTATGAAGATAGACTTAGAGCATTGAATCTCCACTCTCTGGAGAGACGTAGAATGAGGGAGATATCATCGAGGTGTACAAGTGGATGATGGGCATAAACAAAGGAGATATTAATAAAATACTGAGGATATCGAACCAAGTAAGAACGAGAAATAACGGATTTAAATTGGATAAATTTAGATTTAGAAAGGACATAGGCAAGTACTGGTTTTCGAACAGAGTTGTAGATGCGTGGAACAATCTTCCGAGTAGGGTGATAGAGGCTAGGACCTTGGGTGGCTTTAAAAAGAGATTGGACAAATATATGAGTGGGAGGGGCTGGGTTTGATTAGTGTCGTGAGTACAGGAGTAAATTCTTAGGTAGTGGTGGTTTTGATAAGGACCTGCCTTGTATGGGCCAGTAGGCCTTCTGCAGTGTTCCTCCATTCTTATGTTCTTATGTTCTATTGGTGAGCCATGACTCGATCCATGACAGCACTTTTCCCCCAATGCCATGAGCTGCCACTTTCTTTAACAGTCTCTGGTGCGGTACTCTATCAAAAGCCTTACTAAAGTCTAAATAAACAATATCGAATTCTTTATCGTGATCAACAGCCTCAAAAGCTTTAGTGAAGAAGGTTAATAAATTAGATAGGCAGGAACGGCCCCTCGTGAATCCATGCTGAGCATCAATAATCAAATTATGGTTATCTAGATGGCTTCTAATAATATCAGCTATAATTGACTCTAGTAATTTGCCTACAATTGAGGTCAGGCTTCTTTACCACAGGGCTGCCACTAGGAAGTTTCTTTGGGCCTATGGTGGCTTATTTCACAGTCACAATTAATGAAGAAGAACTAAAACACAATGAATTTATTGTGAAATGTTTGGATGAGCATGCAGGGTAATGTTCACTCAAGGATAAACAACGGTAGACTGGCTCATGACGCCTGCGCAGGGAGGCGCGCAAGCATGGGCAGTCGGACAGGTCTGGTATGCCGGCCGAAACACGGGGCAATGGCCAAAACTTGGGACAAATTTGGCCAAAAAAAGTGGTCGAAACTTGAAGCAGCCGATACTCAGGGCGGCCGAAACTCGGGGTTCCACTGTATTTTATTACATGTAAACTACATTACATGTATACTGCAGAAAAGAAATGAATTATTTGTATTTGTATTGAGCTGCTCTGGTAGGAGTATACAATATACAGTGGTACCTCAGGTTACGAGCTTAATTCGTTCCTGAAGGCTGCTCGAGTGCTGATACCATACAAATTTGTTCCCATCAGGAATGATGTAAATTAGATTAATTCGTTTCAGACCCCCAAAAATACACTTACAAAAGCACTTACAAAAATACACTTACACAATTGTTGGAGTTGGGAGCTGCTTGTGTGCCGAGGTACCAATGTACAGTGGATCCCCGGATTTCGTCAATAATTCTTTCCAGAAGGCTGTTCGAGTGCCATTACCGAACGAATTTGTTCCCATAAGGACGAATGTAAATTAGATTAGTCTGTTTCAGACCCCCAAAAATAACCTTACAAAAGCACTTACAAAAATACACTTAGATAATGTTCGAGTTGGGAGTTGTACAAAATCCGCGGGTCCACTGTACTTTCATGTGCGATCATCTGTAGAACATTATAAAGCTCATACTTAAACAAAATGCCTGTTTTACTCCTGTTTTAAATACTCACAAAGTACCAGTATAGATTGTCAGCACCAGTGACAGCATCTACCATTTGGCTATAATAATAATAATAATAATAATAATAATAATAATAATAATAATAATAATAATTATTTTGACATGATATGTACATGGGTGTATATGCCAAAAGCTCCTTTATATGCAGAGCATTTCGGGCAAACTTAAAATTAACTTAAGATTAATAAGGCAGTAACAGTTTATATGGTCATTATATGAGTTACAATGAGTACAAGAGTATTGAGTATTCTATTAGGTAATGCTATATGGCTTTAATAAGTCTAGTAGAGAATTTTAGAATGACAGTGCTGCAGTCAGGTCATTAGAACATTAGTTTGAGATACAGATGTCTCATCTTATTTAGCTTCTCTGTAGAGTGCAATTTTTCATTAATGTACAGTGGTCCCTCGGTTTTCGCCGAAAATTCGTTCCAGAATGCTGCTCAAGTGCCATTACCGAACGAATTTACTTCCTTAAGAAATAATGTCACGTAGGTTAGTCTATTTCAGACCCCCAAAAATACACTTGCAACAGCACTTACGAAAATACACTTACATAAATGTTCGAGTTTGGAGATGCACGAAAACTGAGGGACCACTGTAATTGAAAAAATGCATCAAAAATTGAATAGAAAGCACTGTTCTATTTCAGATGTACTTTTTCAATCACATTAACAAAAAGTTAATTTTATAAGGGAGGTGACAGTACAGTGGACCCTCGGTTTTCGTTGAAAATTCTTTCCAGAATGCTGTTTGAGTGTCGTTACCGAATGAATTTGTTCCCATAAGGACAAATGTAAATTAGATTAGTCATTTCAAACCCCCAAAAATACACTTACAAAAGCACTTACGAAAATACACTTACATAATTGTTCAAGTTTGGAGGTGAACGAAAACCAAGGGTCCACTGTATTTGTGTTAGATAAAAGGACACAAGTGCGACTAATGTGACATTTTTGTGGCAATGTTTCGCTCTAGGCGCTTTATCAAGCTGTTTCTGGCTTGACAAAGCTCCTGGAGAGCAAAATGTTGCCACAATAAAGTGTCACATTTATTGCATGTGTCCTCTTACCTATCTTTCAACAAACCGGCTGTATCCCACAGAGGCAGGGTGACCCAAAAAAAAAAAAAAAAAAAGTTTCTCTTTTTAACTTTAATAATGTGTACAAGAGAAGGGGTTACTAGCCCCTTGCTCCTGACATGTTAGTCGCCTCTTGCGACACGCATGGCTTGTGGACTAAGAATTCTGTTTGTTGGTAATTCTACCAACGTTATTACACATGACTGTATTCTTGCCTTGCATGTGTGTAAGAGGAATTAGGGTCAAAATAATTGTAAAATAAAAAGTACTGTATCCTCTGTTAAAATTTTAATTACATGTAGTAATACAAAAATGACCCACACATAGGTGAGAGAAGCTTACGACAATGTTTTGTTCCCACTTGGACCATTTACAAAGTCACACTGTGTGACTTTGTAAATGGTTCAAGTTGGACCGTAATGTTTTCATAAGTTTCTGTCTCCTATGTCTATGTGCAGGTTATTTGTATATTGTTCCAATCACAGTATTGTGCCTTTTTGTTCTTTAATTAGTAATCTGTTGACATATTACATGGGTTAAATGTATAAAAATGATTGTTTCATAATAGTGTGAAGACATTTCAGCAGAACATTTAAAGGTAAGTAAAGTTAGCGGTATCTCTTATAAATGCCCTCCAAATACTACGCCTATTGGCAGTTTTGTCTTATTTTATATATGTTTTTGGCTTGTTTGACATAAATTATTGAAGATATTTAATGTGATTTTTTTATGTTGATAATAAACGAGCATTAACTGACACGAGATTCTCTTCTTCAGGGAGCTAATGAGAAAACCTGGCGAGATAAAGGCTCTCTTCTTGTTAGTACAGATGGGAGACACTTCCAGTGTCTGCCATCTTGCTCTTCTATGCTGCCTGACTCTTAAGTCTGCCTTTTATTATTATTTACAAAATATTCTAGGTAATTACTGGTTGTCTATATGTATTGCCTGAGTTGACTGTCTACTTTTTGTTTATAGAAATATAACATAGAAAACAAACTGTAGCTACATTTATTCTTTGCTTTGGATAGATTGTAATGACTTTGGAATCTATTCTTATTTGTTTTATTTTATAATGTGCCTAAATGCATATTATTGACAGTACAAATATGTATATTTGTATAAATGTATTATAGTAGAGTATTATTTACAAGTTGACTTTAATATTAAATTCTGAATAAAGCATTGGGGATTACCAAAAAGAGTAAAGTGTTTTTTAGTGAGACCTGAATATTGTTGAGGAAAAAATGATAGGTAATTGTATATACGTAGGTGATTACTTTTTTAACACATCGACTTTCTCTCACCAAGGACAGGAAAACCAAGAAGGAAATGCATTCATCATCATTCATTCAATAGCTATCGTACCAGAAGTACAGAGATCACAGTTTAAGTAACCCAAAGACCCACTCCAGAGTGCAGGCACTGTACTTTCCACCTCCAAAATTGTCACCTTGCCCACACTCCAACAGCACATCAAATCACTTAGTCTCCAGTCACTCCAATCTAGTGCTCACAAATGCTTGCTAGATGTTTAAGCCCCTGCCTGGGTTTAGAGCTTGTTCTGGAATATAAATTAACCTCTTATAACATGTAAGATGCATTCCTGAAAATTAGCATCTTATAAAAATTATGTGGTTACATGGAGTGAAGAATGTGGTGGAAAATAGGATCATTTTCCAGACTTGTCAAACACATTGCTATATTATTTTATTAGATAAAAGATATTACAGTTTATCCTACACTTTTGGAACATTTGGAAATCTTTATTGTGGAAACATTTTGCTAAGAAGCGTCTTCCTCAGTCTGGTACAGAGATGAACATTGGAAGAGGAGGAGGAGTTTGAGGTAATCAGTCCCTCATCCTAGAGTGGATGTGTTCACTCCATCATTCTTTTCTCAAGAGTAATGGAGTGAGCACATCAACTCCAGAATGAGGGACTGATTACCTCACACTCCTTCTCATCTTCCACCATTCATCTCTGTACCAGACTGAGGAAGCCACTCGTTGGTGAATGTTTCCAATAAAAAAAATTCCCAAATGTTGCAAAAGTGTCTTAAGTCTTCAACTCGTCACTTTTGTAAACCATTTACATATTAAATTTTAGTTGTTGGTAGATAGTAGGTTGATAGACAGTAACCGCCCAGGGAGGTAGTACTGCCGTCCTGCCAAGGGAGTGTAAAATGGAAACCTGTAATTGTTTTACATGATGGTAGGATTGCTGGTGTCTTATTTCCTGTCTCATAAATATGCAAGATTTTAGGTATGTCTTGTTACTTCTACTTACACTTAGGTCACACTACACATGCATGTACAAGCATATTTATACACACCCCACTGGGTTTTCTTCTATTTTCTTATTAGTCTTGTTTATTTCCTCTTATCTCCATGGGAAAGTGGAACAGAATTCTTCCTCTGTAAGCCATGCGTGTCATAAGAGGCGACTAACATGCCAGGAGCAAGAGGCTAGTAACCCCTTCTCCTGTATACATTACTAAAGTTAAAAAGAGAAACTTTCGTTTTTCTTTTTGTGACACCCTGCCTTGATGGGATACAGCCGATTTGATGAAAGAAAGAAAGATTTTAGTTGTTGCTTGTTGACACTGAAGCATGTGGAGAGGTTAATGTGGGTCCACTGGGCTGAGGTAGATGACTGTGTTCTTGTGTTAGTGTGGATGTAAGGTTCATAGTTGTACTTGAGCACTCAAGGATTCTTAAATGAACCTCTGGTCTGTTTTACCCTAGTACCACAGATTCAGCTGCACAACAGTGCTAAGTTTGTCAGAGTCTTTGTAAGTAAAAAAGTGACCAACATGACCCATATCATGGAATTTTTTACTAATCTGTTGCCTTGTTTACTCCTTACATCATAGTTCTTCTTCCTCTTCCTCTTTTATCTGCATTGCTTTCTTGTTAGATCTTTAAATAACAAACATGTTTTGTCTTGACCTTGTAAAGCCCTGGGAATTCTTTGAATAATAAATTAAGAAAATAGCATATACTTGTGGTTTAAATAAACTGTTGTTTGTGTCCCTAGAAACAAGGCAAAGCAATCCTGACCTTCCTTGAAACCAGTTGCAGATTTTTATTGTTTGTTAACCTTTTCAGGGTCAAGACCTCTGATCCTTAATGTTAGTTCTTGACAGTATATACTGTCAAGGTAGTTCTGTCTTGTCACAAGATAAACGCCTGTACACAGGCGTTTTTGCCTGTGTACAGGCTTCACGATTGGGGAAGACTGTCCACAGGCAAAATGTTTTGATCAAGTTCCTCTGTAATTGTGTCACCACTTGTCTCATCAACATTAAACTCTTGGTCAAGACTGTTGCTATTCTCAGAAATAATTTGTGCAAATTCAGCAGAATATTTTCCCAAAGGGATGTGATCATCTGACTTTTTTTTTTATTAACACATTGGCCCTTTCCCACTGAGGCAGTGACCTGAAAAGAAGAAACACTTTCATCATCACTCACTCCATCATTGTCTTTCCAAAGGCATGCTGATACTACAGTTCAAAAGCTGCAACATATATCTACTCCTTCAGAGTGCAGGTACTGTACTTCCCACCTCCAGGACTCGAGTCCAGCCAACTGGTTTCCCTGAATATCTTCATAAATGTTGCTTTTCTCATACCCCAAGAGCACATAAAGTCAAAAACCTACATATATCCTATACAGTCATCCCTCGGTTTTCGGTTTTAATCCGTTCCAGATGGATCGGCTAAAACCAAAATCGGCGAAAACCAAAACTATTTTCCCCATAAGAAATAATGGAAATTCAATTAATCCGTTTCAGAAACCCAGAAGTTTGGAATGAAATGAATGTGGCACTTACCCTTACTGAAGACTGATGGTGTTGGATGGAAGAGAGATAGGAGGGGAGAGGGTAGAAACCCTACTTGTTGGAAGGGGAATCCCCCTCCATAAGGACTCTAGGTAACAAGTCCTCATCTGGGGTCACTTCCCTTCTTTGTCTTTTAATCCCACTAGGACCAGCTTGTGATTCACTGCACACCTGTGGCACTAAATATCTCTCCAGAGAGCTCTGTATCTGGCGGCTCTTTAAAATGTCCCTAAAATGGGACATGGAATTGTCATTGTAAAAGTAGCCAGCACGGATTGCAACATCTTTGTCAGGGTGATGTTCCTCCACAAATGATTGCACCCTACTCCACATAGCACAAATCTCCTTAATCTCTGAAGAAGGCACCTTACATCTTTCTTCCTCCACTGAAGCAATTTCCTCAGATCTGTTTTGTTGTTGTTGCAACTCAAGCTCTTGCAGCTCTTCAGTGGTTAGATCTTCATTGTGGTCCTCCACCAACTCTTCCACATCCTCTCCATTCACATCCAACCCCATAGAAGTCCCCAATTCCACAATACTTTCCACAACTTCCATAGGCTCATCAGGGTTAGCTTCAAACCCTTCAAAATCCTCTCTTGTACACAATCTGGCCACAACTTTCTCCAAGCAGAGTTCATCGTCCTGGAGGTCACTCCCTGCCAAGCTTTATCTATAAGGCCTATGCAATGGAAGATATCAAGTGACCCTTCCAGAACTCTTTTAGGGTCAATCTAGTGTCTGAGGTTACATCAAAGCACCTTTGAAACATTGCTTTGGTGTACAGTTTTTTAAAGTTTGCAATGACCTGCTGGTCCATGGGCTGGAGGAGAGGAGTGGTGTTAGGAGGCAAGAACTTCACTTTTACAAATCTGAATTCCTTAGGCATTTGGTCTTCCAAGTCTTGAGGATGACCAGGAGCATTGTCCATTACCAGGAGGCACTTAAGTGGCAATTTATTCTCCAATAGATATTTCTTCACACTGGGGCCAAACACTTGATTAAACCATTCCAGGAAAATTTCCCTAGTGACCCATGCCTTAGCATTAGACTTCCAAAACACACACAATTTACCTTTGTCAACACTGTACAGTATTTGCCGAACACTCTGGGATTTTCAGAGTGATACACGAGTAAAGGCTTCACTTTTAAATCCCCACTAGCGTTCCCACATAACATAAGAGTTAGCCTGTCTTTCATAGGCTTGTGTCCTGACATTGCCTTTTCCTCCTGTGTGATGTAGGTCCTCCTTGGCATTTTCTTCCAAAAGAGGCCTGTTTTGTCACAATTAAACACTTGTTGGGGTTTAAATTCTTCTGCCTCTACATATTGTTTAAACTCGCGCACAAATTTTTCAGCCCCATCTTTATCTGAACTGGCACCCTCACCATGCCTTACAACACTGTGTATGCCAGTTCGCTTCTTGAAGTTTTCGAACCAGCCTTTGCTGGCCTTAAATTCATCAACCTCAACACTGGTTCCAGGCATTTTCTTTACAAGATCGGCATGCAACAGCCTTGCTTTTCACATATGATGGATTGCACAACACTATCACCCGCTAGCAGTTTTTGGTTTATCCACACCAATAACAATTTCTCCATATTTTCCATTGTTTGTGATCTCTGTTTCGTTATCGTATTCACCCCTTTCGCAACATTAGCTTCCGTGATTTCCTTTCTTTGCCACAATGGAACTGATGGTTGATGGGTTTTTCTTGTATATCCTGGCGAGCTCGGCAATACGTACACCACTATCATATTTTTCTATTATTTCTTTCTTCAGTTCTATTGTGTTCCTCACTTTCTTTACCAAAGAACTGGCACTAGGAGCTTTCTTTGGGCCCATGGTAGCTTATTTAGTAGTCACACACAATAATCAAGGGCCAAAAACAATGAATTGTTAATAAATGTTTTGTATAAACTCCTGGGGAGATGTTCACTCAAGCGTAAACAATGCTAGACTGCATGGCAATGTGCGTGGGAGGTGCGTGGGTGGCGGGCCTACGGCCTTTGTATGTGCGCGGCACTAGTGGACAGGTCCCATACGATCGGCGAAAACTAAAATAATCGGCGAAAACTAAGACAAATTTTCCCTGAAAAAAGTCGGTGAAAACCAAAATCGGCGATAACTGGGACAAGCGAAAACCGAGGGATGACTGTATATCCTGTCACTAAAATTTGTCATGATGTCAGTTCGCTTTTTAAAGCTTGCAAAGCACCCAGCAATAAACATAACACTGTTGACAAGGCTTTCCTTCCTTCTCACAGTTGTATAATAGAATCAGATTTTTTTTTTATTAACACATCGGCCGTTTCCCACCAAGGCAGGGTGGCCCGAAACAGAAAAACTTTCACCATCATTCACTCTATCACTGTCTTGCCAGAGGCACGCTTACACTAGTTATAAAACTGCAACATTAACACCCCTCCTTCAGAGTGCAGGCACTGTACTTCCCATCTCCAGGACTCAAGATCAAATTATATGTTGTATTATCTAAGCACTGAGTGGAGGCTTTCTTGCTTTCTCTTCAGTCCACACAACAGTCTTTTTTATTCAGTCATCTTGACTTCTGACATTAATTTCACTAGGTCATAATCTTCACTACTAATTGCAGAAGCTTATTTTTTCTCATTGTCTTGAATTTTACAGATGGCAGATTCTCTCAGACAAAGTTTAGTCAATCTGCATCATATGTGCACCATACCATAACACATAAAAATTTCCACTTCCATGGATACTGTCAGATTCACACTCCTTTTTCATGGTATGTCCAGCATCACTTTTCAAAGTAAATCCTAGATTTAATACACTTTGAAATTAGGAAACAAAGTCTGCAGGGTCATTTATTCAGAAATAGAAGACAGTCTGTTGGTTCCAGAATTACCTGTTTGTCACAACTACAGCAAAACAATCTTGTCTATCCACCATAATTGCCACTACCAGTCACCTGGCCCCCTTCCCCTATTAGTACATTAAATCAGAAGCTTACAGTGTTACTTTGGTTGCCATGGTTAATATCCAGAGATGAGATGGAGCGATGAAACTATCTAAATTGTTATGCTACTATTACTACTACTGCTATTACTTCTATTACTACGACTATTACTACTATATTATTACTACTGTTATTTGTAACTAATGTTGCTATGCTTTCATATATTAATTACTAATTTAAATTAATTTAAAAAATTCATGTACTGTTTGTAAATTTCTTCATTGCAAAGAAAATTGAGATAATACAACTTAGCAAATACAGTGGTACCTCGAGTTACGATATTTTTTCGTTCGAGAATGCTGTTTAAGTGCCATTACCAAACGAATTTATCCCCATAAGGAATAATGTAAAATAGACTAGTCCTTTTACACCCCCAAAAATATACTTACAAAAGCATTTAAAAAAATAAACTTACATAAAAGGGCGATTTTGGGGACCATCGTAACTCGAGGTACCACTGTACAGTGTTTACATTTTTTTTTGCTTTGTTCATTAAAGGTATTTAAAAATATCTAGTGATAGTATAAAGTTAAATTTTTAACATCTAAATTCTTTATATGATAATTTATTATTTTCTTGTATTCACAAAACAAATTGTATGATTGTTACAATAAATTGTAAGTTGTCTGCTCCATGATGGATGCAGATTCAGAATTTAGTGGAATACAAGATTTTCTCATGCAGTTAAAAATTCCAGCAGTACATATTAGTTATGTCTCAACTCTGCACACAGCCATAACAGTGTAATGGAGTGAGAGATATGGAAGGAAGTGTAAAATAAACCCAGTGAAAAGCAGGGGTGCAGTGAGCTCAATAAGAGAACATTGTATCAACATTCATAGTCCCAGATTATTCAAAATCTTACCAGAAGATATCAGAAACACTGCTGGAACAAGTGTAGAAGTCTTTTAGAGGAAACTGGACAAGTATATTCACAAGGCAAAAGATCAACCAGGCTGTGATGGATAAGTGGGTCAGCAGGCCAATAGCAGTAACAGCCTGGTTGACCAAGCAAGCACTAGAATTCATCAGAGGTATCAAAGGTACTATATAGTATTTTGAAGTGTGAAATCTTCCTTATATTCATTTATGATAATATACTAAACAGTGATATTCCACTGATTAATTGGTACAGATGCTCCTTGATGTATGATGGTTCAGCTTATGATATTTCAACTTTATGATGATGCAAAAATCAATTACAGTGGTACCTCGGGTTACGAGCTTAATTCGAGGCTGTTTGAGTGCCGATAACTAACGAATTTGTTCCCATAAGGAATAATATAAATTAGATTAATCCATTTCAGACCCCAAAAAATACACTTACAAAAGCACTTACATACAGTGGACCCCCGAGTAACGAGCATAATTCATTCCAGAAGCCTGCTCAAGTGCCATTACCAAATGAATTTACTCCCTTAAGGAATAATGTCAAGTAGGTTAGTCTATTTCAGACCCCCTACTTACATTACACACACAACCCGCACATATAAAAAGAGAGGAGCTTAGCACGTTTGCCGACTTGGACCATTTACAGTGTGACTTTGTAAATGGTCCAAGTCGGGCCGAAACGTCGTCGTAAGCTCCTCTCTTTTTATATGTGCGGGTTGTGTGTGTATTGTTCCACTCACGGTATTGTGCCCCTACTTACATAATTGTACGATTTCCGGGGTGCTCATTACTCGGGGGTCCACTGTAATTGTTAGAGTTGGGAGCTGTTCGTACGCCGAGGTATCACTGTACTTTGGAGTAGTCTCCCCAAAATGCCTAGGCATGCTAGTGGCTTACTTTGTACTTCATATTTTGTAATATGTAAACCACACATTGTAAACCTTGCAAAGAAATAAAAATTTTGAATTTTGATGAAACTAGATATTTACCCAGCATGAAGACAGCAAGTTCGTAACTTGTAACTTTTTATACTTTTCAATACTTACTGGGATTTAGTTAGTTACAGTAATTATTTCTTTACTTATTTAGCATATACAGTGGACCCCCGGATTTTGTACTGCTCCCAACTCAAACAATTATGTAAGTGTATTTTTGTAAGTGCTTTTGTAAGTGTAATTTTGGGGGTCTGAAACGGACTAATCTAATTTACATTTGTCCTTATGGGAACAAATTAGTTCGGTAACGGAACTCGAACAGCCTTCTGGAAAGAATTATTGACAAAATCCGGGGGTCCACTGTATTCATTTTTGACTTACGACAGGTTCGTCAGAACATAACACCATCATAAGTCAAGGAGCACCTGTACTGGAGCTCTGCTGAGTGAGCGAGCTTCTTACTAACTTTTGAATAAAAAAATTATATATTTAAAATACATAGTGTACATGAGGGACCCATATCTTGGTATTGTAATACACTCAAGTTGCCATTCTCTGGCTCTTGAATTAACATAATATGCATGTCGTGCCGAATAAGCAAAACTTGTGATTTTGGCTTAAATAGCAATGCTCTTTTTGCTGAATAAGGCAAGCAAAAATTTGTGTATGTAATAATTTTGCAAAAATCATTCTGAATCTGACCAAAAAAAATATATTTCTTTGTGTTTGTTTATTATTAAATTATTGTAAACTTATCTAAAATATATTTAGTTGGATTAGGCTAAATTAAATTGCACTTGCTATAATAAGGTTAGGTAAGTTTTCTAGGGTTCTTTTGGTACAAAATTATTAATTTTTACATTAACATAAATGAAAAATATATATCTTTAAACATATAAGAGAAAATTATAGAAAGAACTTAATTTTAAATGAGTTCTTGCTAATTGACCAATTTTACCTATTTGGCATAACATATATACTCAAGTAGGTGGTGTTATTTACAAGGCACAGTACAAATATGAGTGTCTGAATACATGTCAGAGATTCACAAAATTGATGGAAAATTGACAAAATTGCACTTACGCAAACTTTGCTGCATCATCAGTATTTATGCATCGGCAATTTTGCCCAGTTTGAGTCCTATTTTACGCCAATTACATTATTCCAGTCGACCAAATTCTTAGCTATTTCACTAGTACGTCTTCCATTCTATCGACTGAGCATAAGAAATTGCCCAGTTAACTACTTCAACTACTCAATAAAGTGATCAGAAAATGGTAATTTGACAAATTTCACACATACAGTGGACCCCCGGATTACATCATTATTTCGTTCCAGAATGCTGTTCAAGTGCCGTTACCGAACGAATTTGTTCCCATAAGGAATAATGTAAATTAGATTAGTCCTTTTAGACCCCCCAAAATACACTTACAAAAGCACTTACAAAAATTCACTTACATAATTGTTCGATTTTGGAGCAGTACGTAATCCGGGGGTCCACTGTATTTCAAAATATTCCAGTTTAAAAATAGGGTTTAAAATAAACAATGCAGGCATTCCTGGCACTTAAATAACATTTCCACTGTTCATTAGTTGTATTTCCAAGCTTTACACATGAATTCCATTTTGATTTTTTATTCACACAAAAATTATAAATTTACTGTTATGTAATATTGTAATAATTGTATAATAATATCATTGCATTTGTGAATGCATATTAGACCCACCAGTTGACGTTTGTTGGACGCATGACGTGATTTGTTTACTCTTAAACATCGGCAAAAATTGAACATTTCCGCTAATTTGAACTCAATTTCAAGCTATTTTCTGTCCTAAAACCAGTCAAAATCATCTTTATTTCTGTAATATATCTTTCATTCTATCAAATGAGACTAAGAAAAGGGGAATACAACCATAAAAACCATACAAAAATATACCACAAAGTCACTGTTTTAATCCAAAAACAGTCGCAGTTTTTTGTCATTATGCTCTGCGTGCTGAAGGATCTGTTTTATGTGGTTCACACTTATCACATAGACCCATTCTCTCAAATCTAAGCCAAAATTTATTGCTTAAAGGTTATATGAGTAAGCTGGCGTAGTACTACAGCACCAACAGTGACTTCAAGGCCGTGGTACTACGGGACAGTCAGTGAAAGGGTTAACACAATATCAAACAATTCATGGAACAGGTGACATTTGAAGCCAAGGTGAATCAGTTGTAAAACTGGCTAGCTGGTGCACTGACACCTGTGCTATGCTGGCTTTAATACGCTTAGTTGGAGAATCTTCAACCAACATGGCACAGCAGTCAGCACGCAGGCTCGCCAGTTTTAGAAGTGGCTTACCATGGGTTCAACTCCCATCCATTAAATAAGTTATACAAGCTAACATTAGCAGTGATAATCATAATTTTATCTCATAGCAACCTTGCAACCAGTGATTAAAGAATTGATCTTAAAATAAGATTTTGTCCACTTAATAAGAAATTCTCGTTGAGCGTACTTAAGATGGGGGAGGCCTCTGTATAATAAAGTACAGTGGACCCCGGTTTTCGTGATTTTTTCGTTCCAGAATGCTGTTCAAGTGCCATTACCAAACGAATTTATTCCCATAAGGAATAATGTAAAGTAGACTAGTCATTTTAGACCCCAAAAAATACACTTACAAAAGCATTTAAAAAAATACACTTACATAAAAGGGCGAGTTTGGAGCAGGACGAACACCGGGGGTCCACTGTATACTATTTCTTGAAACAAGATTAATCCCTTAAAAATAGAGTTAATGATATGCATGCCTTTTGACATATAAAAATATATCAGAACCTAGTGGAGTTAGCACTTAGTTATGATTCTAATAGTAATCAAACCTACCTAATTCTCCATTGTATGGAACAGTATATAAATGATATTTAACCTTCAAAAGCTAATATAAAATAAATTTTGAAGGTAATGTAATTGTCATATGAAATTTACTAAAAACAATTTGTTTGAGAAAACAAAATGTTTTATATTTATATTTAGGTTTCTATACTTTTTTATATCTTAAGTATAGTACATTATATAGTATTATAAAAATATATACCAAGATTGTTATGTGTCGAGTACTGTACATGTAAGATAATGTTAGGGCAAGGAAACGTGTTGTGTGTTAGCTACTGGGAAGATAATATTGTTAGGTACTGGGGAAGCTAGTGTTTTGTGTTAGCTACTGGGAAGATAATATTGTTAGGTACTGGGGAATCTAGTGTTGTGTGTTAGCTACTGGGAAGATAATATTGTTAGGTACTGGGAAGCTAGTATTGTGTGTTAGGTACTGGGAAGCTAGTGTTGTGTGTTAGGTACTGGGAAGATAATATTGTTAGGTACTGGGAAGCTAGTATTGTATGTTAGGTACTGGGAAGATAGTGTTGTGTGTTAGGTAATGGGAAGATAGTGTTGTGTGTTAGGTACTGGGAAGGCAGTGTTGTGTGTTAGGTACTGGGAAGGCAGTGTTGTGTGTTAGGTACTGGGAAGACAGTGTTGTGTGTTAGGTACTGGGAAGGCAGTGTTGTGTGTTAGGTACTGGGAAGGGAGTGTTGTGTGTTAGGTACTGGGAAGGCAGTTTTGTGTGTTAGGTACTGGGAAGGCAGTTTTGTGTGTTAGGTACTGGGAAGGCAGTTTTGTGTGTTAGGTACTGGGAAGGCAGTTTTGTGTGTTAGGTACTGGGAAGGCAGTGTTGTGTGTTAAGTACAGATAAATTACTGTAATACATAAATTCTGTAATGGTATACATGACTTTTCACTAAATAACATCTTTGTACTGGAGTCACATAACTCTAAAACATATTCTCAGTTCCATGTGATTATTATACATGTCTGTTGCTATTATTACATTATTATTTATAAATATTTAGGTTTTTGATAACAATGATTTGACATTTTCTAGTGATTGCAAATGATAAGTAATAGATATGAGAGTGAAATATATTTGTTGAAGTATAAAGATGTGTATTTATAATATATTTGGTTTATATTTTCACCTAAAGTGTTTCAGTTATTGTGTTACATGAGGACATAATAACATAAAATATTAAATGTTTAGTTCAGGGTTTTATAAGGTGAAATAACATAAGTGCCATACACCATGATACTACCAAATATCTCGGCAGTTATTGCTTGCTTGTGTGATACTGGCCTTCAAAAAATTAACTGCATTATGAATGAAAACTCTTCGATGATTTCTACTGCCAAGTAATTTAACCCTTTGGGGGTCGACAGGCCCTCTCCCAAACTCGTTCTCAGGGTTGAAAATTTTTTGGAAAAAAAAAATGATTTTTTCTTATGAAATGATAGAGAATCTTTTTCCGATCATAACGACACCAAAAGTATGAAATTTGATGGAAAACTTACGGAATTATGCTCTCGCGAAGTTATCGGTCTCGATCATATTTACGCATCGGCAATTTTGCCCACTTTAAGCCCTATTTTTGGCCAATTCCAAAGTTCCAGTCTACTAAAATCATAGCTATTTTGCTAGAACTCCATTTCTTCTATCGATTGAGTACAAGAAACTGCCCATTTACCAATTTCAACTACCCAAAAAAGTGGTCAGAAATTGGCAATTTGGACAATTTCATACAAATTTCATATGATGGGGTCAAGAATAAAAGAGGCAGACATTCCTGGCACTAAAATAACATCTTCTCTGTTCATTAGTCATGCCTCCAGGCCCCTCTTACATTACTTTTGCTTTCCATTTTGAATTTTTATTCTCACAAAATAATATCACTGCACATGTGAAAGAATATTAGACTCTCCAGTTGACGTGTATTGGACACGTGGCGTGATTTGAGCTACGTTGAGCTCAATTTCAAGGTACTAGTCATTGTAAAACCAATCAAAATCATCTCTATTTCTGTAATATATTTTCCATTCTATCAAATGAGACCAAGAAAACGAGAATACATCAATAAATACCATATGAAAATAGACTGCAAAGTCGCTGTTTTAAATGAAGAATACTGTCGGATTTTTTTTTTATCATTATGCAGTGTGTGCTGCAGGATTTTTTTTATACTGCACACACTGACCACACAGACCCATTCTTTCATATGTAGGCCTACCAGCTGTTTCCCCGCTTAATTTGAGGCCGCTAGAATTTACGTGTACTAGTATGGCACCAACCCTGGCGCGTAAAACATACTAGTACGGCACCAACCCCGAAAGGGTTAAATTTTTTATTTTTTTGTGACAAAAGATCTTATGTTCCAGTGATGTATTGAACTGTTGTCAATGTTCAATAATAGCCCATGTGGAGACATACTGAAAAAATTAATTGATCTGTATATTTTGACCTGCTGAAGAGGATCCTGGCAGAGGGTCGAAATATACAGTTCAATTCATTTTCTGTCTGTGTTGTTGATTGTATTATGATATATTGAAGACCAGTTATATTTTGGCTTTGTGTTGAAATCAATTTAGAGCTTAAAATATTCTGTACAGCCTCTCATCACTTAACGACGGAGTTTCGTTCCTAAGACCACTTCGGTAAACAAATTTGTAACTAAGTGAGGAGCATAGTATAGTGGTAGTGGGTTTGTGTCAACCATCTTTGATATTGTTTTAATGTCACCTTTGCACCATTTATAACATTTCTGGTATATTTTTAAATGTTTATACAGTAGTTTACTGTATATTGTAATAAATAAAACAGAGGAAATCAGCTCCAATATACATTAATTAGGCATGCATACTGGTCAGAGAGCCTGTCGTAAGTCCAAGTCATTGGTAAACGAGTACGTCACTAAGTGAGGAGAGGCTGTATCTGAGTATTGGTCATTCTTGGGTATACAGTGAACTCTGAGTAAGCAAAAAATAGCATTTTCAAACACTTATTGTGTATGAAAATATTAGCACATTGGCCAGTAAATATTAGGACTCTCTGCCATGGGTTTAAACCTCAACCATATCTTGGTTTGTTTGCAGTCGTGTTATTACGTTGTAGTATTTTTGTGTGCAGATGTATATCAGCCTTACTGACCTTCCATTGTCGCCTCAATCTTTACTCACACTCCCTTTCTATCTCTGATGTCGTCCCACATACAATGTCCTTGTCCTTTGAAACACTTGAAGCTATCTCCGAATATACTGACCCACCTCCCGTCACTACTCTTCACTCTTCTACTCCATCTGCACAACTCTTTTTTTTTTCACAGCGTTTAAATCCTTCGCTTCTTACTCATTTCCTCACTGCCTCCACATGTGGACTTACCCTTCTAGTCCATAGATACCTACTGCTTCATATTTCCTGTATCCTTCTCTTTGAAGATGATGGCTTTTTTACAGTGGAATATCCGAGGCCTCAGAGGTCACCGGGGTGAGCTTCAGGTGTTGCTCTCCTAGTTTTTCCACTTGTTTATGTTTGTTTACAAGAATCCAAATTACGCTCCTCTGTTATCCATCTTATCTCAGGCTACATTTTATTATATTCATTGGACCCTTTTCCCGATGGAACCTTTAATGAAAGTGCACTTCTTGTATGCACTGGTATACCATACCATCAGTTCTTTGTTCATACTTTGTTGCATTACACTGCAGCACACATCTACATGAATAAGTGGTATACTGTCTGTTCTTTGTACAGTCAACCCCCGGTGCTCGACAGCGTCGGAGGTCGTCCAAATCGGTGTTCAACGGGTTTTTTGACGAGAATTTTGGCTCGGTATTAGCCAATCTGCTCGGAGTTGGCGATTCGTCCCGGACACGTACGCGTGGCCCAGCTGGGCCTGGGCACTCAATGTGCTATTATTTACAAGCGAGCGACCACCACCCATGCACCACCCACGCATTCGTACCAGTATATTGTCATTATTCCACTGTTTTTAGTGCTTTCAACTGCTAAATAAGCCACCATGGGCCTCAAGAAAGCTCCTAGTGCCAACCCTGTGGTAAAGAGTGTAGCAGGGATGCAGGGAGTGTAGCATTTATGCAGGGAGTGTACCATTCATGCAGGGAGTGTACCATTCATGCAGGGAGTGTAGCAGGCATGCAGGGAGTGTAGCATTCATGCAGGAAGTGTAGCATTCATGCAGGGAGTGTACCAGGCATGCAGGGAGTGTAGCATTCATGCAGGGAGTGTAGCATTCATGCAGGTAGTGTAGCAGGCATGCAGGGAGTGTAGCATTCATGCAGGGAGTGTAGCAGGCATGCAGGGAGTGTAGCAGGCATGCAGGGAGTGTAGCATTCATGCAGGGAGTGTAGCATTCATGCAGGGAGTGTAGCATTCATGCAGGGAGTGTAGCATTCATGCAGGGAGTGTAGCATTCATGCAGGGAGTGTAGCATTCATGCAGGAGTGTAGCATTCATGCAGGGAGTGTAGCATTCATGCAGGGAGTGTAGCATTCATGCAGGGAGTGTAGCAGGCATGCAGGGAGTGTAGCAGGCATGCAGGGAGTGTAGCAGGCATGCAGGGAGTGTAGCAGGCATGCAGGGAGTGTAGCAGGCATGCAGGGAGTGTAGCAGGCATGCAGGGAGTGTAGCAGGCATGCAGGGAGTGAGCAGGCATGCAGGGAGTGTAGCAGGCATGCAGGGAGTGTAGCAGGCATGCAGGGAGTGTAGCAGGCATGCAGGGAGTGTAGCAGGCATGCAGGGAGTGTAGCAGGCATGCAGGGAGTGTAGCAGGCATGCAGGGAGTGTAGCAGGCATGCAGGGAGTGTAGCAGGCATGCAGGGAGTGTAGCAGGCATGCAGGGAGTGTAGCAGGCATGCAGGGAGTGTAGCAGGCATGCAGGGAGTGTAGCAGGCATGCAGGAGTGTGCAGGCATGCAGGAGTGTAGCAGGCATGCAGGGAGTGTAGCAGGCATGCAGGGAGTGTAGCAGGCATGCAGGAGTGTAGCAGGCATGCAGGAGTGTAGCAGGCATGCAGGGAGTGTAGCAGGCATGCAGGGAGTGTAGCAGGCATGCAGGGAGTGTAGCAGGCATGCAGGGAGTGTAGCAGGCATGCAGGGAGTGTAGCAGGCATGCAGGGAGTGTAGCAGGCATGCAGGGAGTGTAGCAGGCATGCAGGGAGTGTAGGCAGGAGGCATGCAGGGAGTGTAGCAGGCATGCAGGGAGTGTAGCAGGCATGCAGGGAGTGTAGCAGGCATGCAGGGAGGTGTGCAAGCAGGCATGCAGGGAGTGTAGCAGGCATGCAGGGAGTGTAGCAGGCATGCAGGGAGTGTAGCAGGCATGCAGGGAGTGTAGCAGGCATGCAGGGAGTGTAGCAGGCATGCAGGGAGTGTAGCAGGCATGCAGGGAGTGTAGCAGGCATGCAGGGAGTGTAGCAGGCATGCAGGGAGTGTAGCAGGCATGCAGGGAGTGAGCAGGCATGCAGGGAGTGTAGCAGTCATGCAGGAGTGTAGCATTCATGCAGGGAGTGTAGCATTCATGCAGGGAGTGTAGCATTCATGCAGGGAGTGTAGCATTCATGCAGGGAGTGTAGCATTCATGCAGGGAGTGTAGCATTCATGCAGGAGTGTAGCATTCATGCAGGGAGTGTAGCATTCATGCAGGAGTGAATGTGCATTAAAGAAAAGGCCAGTAATCCCAGAAAGAACTTGCCACCTGCAGTGTTAATGGAAGGGGATTTCCCTTCCAAACACTAGCATACTACTCCATCCTCTCCCCTTCTCCCGTCTTGCACACATCAACAACTCTTCAATAAATGTAAGTGACATGTTATTGTACTATTATTTCTTTATTTCTCATAAAATTGTGTGTAATTTAATGTTAAAAAGTTCTAAAAAATATTTTATTTTAATACTTTTGGATGTCTGGAACGGATTAATTTTATTTCCATTATTTCTTATGGGGAAAATAGAATCGGAGTTCGACCAAACCGGTGATCGACGGGCCCTCTGGAATGGATTAATAACGAGAACCGGGGGTTGACTGTATCTCCTTCCTGGGCATTATCTATCCCAGATGTTGAATTTCTGTGTTTTTTTTTTTTTTTATTACCACCACCACCACTTCTGTTATTAGGCAATTTTAATTCTCACCGTTTCTTCTGGGGGTCTCATTGTGACTTTCGTGGCATTCAGTTAGAGGCTCTTCTCACTTCTCTCCCCCTCCATGTTTTAAATATGGGTGCTCCCACCCATTTTGATCCTCATACTCAATCTCTTGCATCAATCTCTCAGTTTGCTCTTCATAACTGCACTAGACTTTATCTGGTCTGTACTCCTAGACTTACATGACAGTTCATTTGCCAATCCTCCTCACTTCCTATTCATATTTTCCATCTCCATGAAGCCCACGCTGGCAATTTGACTGAGCAAATTGGGACCTGTACTCTAGTCAAACTGCTTTTAGTGAGGACCCTTCTTTGTCCTCTATTGGTGAGTGAACTGTTACACCTATTTGCAACCTCAGTTTTAACCGCAGCTTCACATTCTATACCCCAAACCTTGGGCAGGCATTCTCAGAAATGCATGCCTTGGTGGTCTCCTACTTGTGCTTGTGCGGTATGTTTGAAATGCGCTGCATGGGACAGATATCATTATAAAAGGACCACAGAGTGACTTCTTGATTTTAAGCGGATGAGTGGGGCTGCCTGTCGTGTCATCCATGAAGCTAAATGCACTTGTTGGCAGGATTATGTTTCTACTGTCACTTTGGCTTCCTTTATGAGTGCAGTCTGGAAAAAAGTACAGAAACTGAGTGGCAAATACTCTCCAGACGACGATGATGAAATTTTAGGTAAGACCCTTGCGAGATGAAGTGGAAACAGACTAAGTATAGGTATCTTTATTTGTAGACATTTCACCATGCAGTGGTTTTATCAGTGCTATACAAGTATATAAAATGAATGTCGAACTACATGCACAAAATGTAGTAATCAGTCCCTCATTACTACTGTAGCCTTTCGAGGGACTGATTACTTCGTCTTTTTGTATATAGTTCTCTTCAAGGAATGGCACGCTGTATAATCCTACGAGTTTAGCGCTCCCCCATGATTATAATAATTCAATGGAGGCTCCTCCTTGGAGCAGTGAAGAAGCTTTTTATCTGAGGAATTGGACCCTTCAGTTTTCTTCCTTCAACCAAACCTAATTACCCCCAATCCCCCATTCCTTCCAATCCCTCCTTTCCCATCCCTCCTCCTTTTCCTATCCCTTCCCTCTCTTACTTTTGGCCTTTGGGGTCCTCCAGGAATTCTAGCTCCTAGGTTGGAAGACCGGTATCATTGTCCGTCCCGTTCTGTTGAGGTCCTTGGTGGTGGTGTAGTTTGCCGTGGAATCTGGATCATCAGGGTATGTCCCAATTCCTCTCCTGTCTCCCGCAGGGCGGCTTGTGATGTCTTTTTGGTGATGGGTGTATCTCTGGAGGCTACCTGTTGGATTCTGGGAGGTGGTAGCCGAAGGAGGTATGCCTTGTGCCAGGTTTCCTACCGCCCTTTCTTTTGTCCACCAGGTGGCACGGTGGACAAAAGTAAACCTGGTTTACTGGCATGAAAGGTAGGGTATGGCAAGGGTTTCATGCCGTATCTACACTATTGGCCTCACCGAGGTCCTCTTGGGTGCTGGGAGGGATTTGCGGCCCCTTCATTCCTAGGAGTTGTCCCTCCATGTTCCCTTTCCCTTTTATTTAGCATTTTTACTTTTTTTGTAAACACAAAAGACAAGTGTCCTGCATCGAAGACACTACAAGACTCCAAGTGGACATCAGCCAAATCTTTAAATAGGCTGCAGAAATCAATATGAAGTTCAATGAAGAGAAATATCAATTACTCCAATATGGAAAACTTGAGGAAATCTAAACTATATCGGAGTATAAAACAAATTCCAACCAAACAATACAGCGAAAAACTAATGTGAAGGACCTGAGAGTGATAATGTCGGAGGTTCTCACCTTCAAAGATTACAACAGTGTATCTACCACATCTGCTAGAAAAATTATAGGATGGATAATGAGAACCTTCAAAACTAGGGATGTCAAGCCTATGATGATTCAATTCAAATTGCTTGTTCTGTCTAGGCTGGAATATTGCTGTACAATAACAGCACCTTTCAAGGCAGGTGAAATAGCTGACCTGGAGAATGTAGAGAGAACCTTCACAGCACATAAGTACAATAAAACACTTAAATTACTGGCAATGGTTGAAGTTCCTTGACTTGTATTCCCTGGAATGCAGGCGAGAAAGATACAGGATAATATAGCAAATCTGCACACGAAAATCACTCCCTATGAAAGCAAAAGACTCGGCAGGCAGTGCAACATCCCCCAATGAAAAGCAGGGGTGCCACTAGTATGCTAAGAGGCAACATAATAAGTGTGAGGGGCCCAAGACTGTTCAACTGCCTCCCAGCATACATAAAGGGGATTACCAATAAACCTCCAGCTGTCTTCAAGAAGGCGCTGGACAGGCACCTAAAGTCAGTACCTGACCAGCCAGGCTGTGGTTCATGCATCAGTTTGTGTGTGGCCAGCAGTAACAGACTTGGTTGATCAGACCCTGATCCACCGTGAGGCCTGGTCACAGACCGGGCCACAGGGGCGTTAACCCCCAAAACCCTCTCCAGGTATACCATGGAGTCCCAAGTCCATGATACTTCTAGAACCCTTTCTGCTGCTGTGCCCTCTTCCAACTCTGCTTTGTTATCAGACCATTCTTTGAAAATTTCTAACCCCCCTTTATCGTCTGCTGGTAACATTTTGTTGTCTGCCCCTGGTACTGGAGTTCCGTCTAACTCCTTTGATACATCCGACCTCCGCACGTCTTTGACCATGCTTCTGGCTTGTCTCTCTACAGTGTGACGATTTTCAGAACACCTGCACATCTCAGGATGGACCACTTCCAGTCCCACACCTAAACGATCACGGCCATTAACAGAGGATACTGCTTCAATTACCCCTCGCTCTAATTAGAAAAAACTAGCAAGACACTCGCATACTATGTTTCAAAGTACAGACATCTCCTACTATCTTTCTGATCATAGTATCAGCAAGGCACTCCTGCACCATGTTGGTCAAAATATTTAATTTTATGCTCTTAAAGAGTGGTGCATACATCGTCACAGTGCAAAATGCTGGCCAAGCTCACAATCTTCCCCTTCTTACCTCCAAAGATGATATTCCCATCACGATTCAAAAACACATTTCTTTCAATTCCTGCAGTGGTACTGTAGTTCTGCCTCATACCATTGTTCGTGATTTCCAGTCATGTGATACTGACATTCTGGAGTAACTTTAGCTCCAAGACCTCCCAATTCTCAAGGTGAACACTTATGTACTACCTTCCCTTGGGCAAACCCCTGTGGTTTAGCGCTTCTATTTGATTATAATAATAATAATTCCCTTGGGCAGAGACGCTTCCCTTGCAATGTAGCTTGCTTAACTTTTGACTGCCGAGAACTTTAATTCTGAGAGTCAATTCCTATACCACAACAGTGCAGAAATTGCTGGCGCTTTGGCCACCCAGTGATATATTGCAGGTCCATGGCAGAATGGCCAGTTGGTGGTGCTGCCGACTATACCAATACATCTGCTGCCTACCTCCCTCTTGCCTTAATTGTAATGAAGCTCACCTGGCTTATTCACGTCGTTGCCAAGTTTACTTAAAAGGAGAAATCCTCTTGTCTCAAAGAGAAAGAGGGTTTTACTTACGCCATGGCAGTCTCTCATCTCCGCCTCCAAGGAAGACTTCCACAACTTTCTTATTCTTGAGTTACTAAGCGGCTTCTGACCTCAGTGCTACCTATTTCCACAATCTCCTCTATGGTCACAACTTCCACAGTCACCTCTGTTTCTGACTCTTGCAGTCCTGGACTCCGAGGTCCTTACCTCATTGCCTCAAACTGTCCTTGAGCCTTCGTCTTCTCGCTCGCATGTATCTATGCTTACAAGACCTCCCACAACTACACCTTCCCTTTGCCTCTCTACTTCTCTCAAAGTTCAAATCTTCTTTAACCTTTCCTTCCCAAACATTTTTCTTTTCCAGTCTCTGTGCTTAGTAATTCTTACTGTCTCTGTTACAGGTGTGGAGGTTCATCCTCCCCCTCGTACAGGTGTCTCCTCTCTCATCCCCTCCCAGGTTTCTTCCCAAGTTAACTCTAACCTCTCATCCACCCCCTTCCCTTTCTTTGGTAACTTCATCGTCTCTCCGATTTTTACCCCCTCCCCCTTCTATCTCTGATGTTGAACTACCTGCAACTTCCTTGTCCTGTGAAATGTTTGAAGTTATCTCTGACTATATTGAGGAGACAAAACCAATGATGGACACATATCCACCTCTGATCACTCCTCTTTCTCACTTTTCTAAACCATCTACACAACTCCTTTCTTCGCAGTGTTCCCATCTTTTGCTGCTTGTTTTCCACTACCTCCACAGGTAGACTTAACTAACCCTCCTAGTCCATAGACACCTACTGCTTCATGTTACCAGTATAGGGTTAAATCATGACTTATTTACAGTGGAATATTCGAGGCCTCGGGAGTAATCGGGGTGAGCTTTAGGTGTTGCTCTCCGAGTTTTCCCATTTATGTCTGTTTACAAGAACCTAAATTTCTCTCCACTGTTATCCATCCCGTCTCGGGCTATATTTTATTGCATTCATCAGATCCTTTTTCCCGATGGAACTTCTAATGAAAGTGCACTTGTACACACTGTTATACCATGCCATTTGATCTTTGTTCATGTTTTGTTGCATTACACTGCAGTCCACATCTACTTGAACAAGTGGTATACAGTCTCCTCTTTGTATCTTTCTCCTTCTCGAACATTATCTAAAAAAAATATAATATCTTTATTTCTAAAAGTACATGTACAAAGTATACACACCATAGCTGACATCAATGACATACTACTATGTATATAGAATTTGCCCAAAATGCAGAGCATTTCGGGCAATTAAGTTAATTTTGTTCCAGAATGCGACCCACACCAGTCGACTAACACCCAGGTACCCATTTTACTAATGGGTGAACAGGGACAACAGGTGTAAGGAAACACGCCCAATGTTTCCACCCTTGCCGGGAATCGAACCCAGACCCTCAGCGTGTGAAGCGAGTTGCATTTCTTGTTTCTTCCTTACCACCATCTCTTCTCTTAAGTGATTTTAGTGCTCATCATTTCCTCTAGGGAGGGAGGGGTCCTCACTGTGACTCATGGCGATCAGTCAGAGGCTCTTCTCATTTCTCTTCCTTTACATGTTTTAAATACAAGTACTCCCACCCATGTTGACCCTCACACTCAATCTCTCTCTTGCATTGATCTCTCAGTTTGCTCATCAACTGTACTTGACTTTACCTGGTCTGTGCTCCCAGATTTACAAGACAGCAATAATTTTCCTATCCTCCTTCCCATTCATATTCTCGCCCTCCTTGAAACTCATGTTCGCAATTTGAACGGGAAAATTGGGACCTTGCATCAAACTGTTTTTAGTGAGGACCCTTTGTCTTCTACTGATGATTACATGGATGATGGAAATAAATGGTATAAAATACCGACACAATGGAAAAATAAACACATAAGCAGTATAATGTGATCCTTTATTGACAACGTTTCGCCCACGCAGTGGGCTTTATCGAGTCACAGACAGATCTAAGAATCTGTCTGTGACTCGATAAAGCCCACTGCGTGGGCGAAACGTTGTCAATAAAGGATCACATTATACTGCTTATGTGTTTATTTTTCCATTACATGGATGAGTTTGGTAGGGTATGTAAAAGAAGAAAATTAAAAGTGAATATAGGAAAGAGTAAGGTGATGAGGATAAAAAAAATTAGGTAACGAAAGATTAGATATCAGATTGGAGGGAGAGAGTATGGAGGAGGTGAATGTATTCCGATGTTTAGGAGTGAATGTGTCAGCAGATGGGTCTATGAAAGATGAGGTGAATCATAGAATTGACGAGGGAAAAAGGTGAGTGGTGCACTGAGGAGTCTGTGGAGACAAAGAACTTTGTTCATGGAAGCGAAGAGGGGAATGTATGAGAGTATAGTTATATCAACACTCTTATGTGTGTGTGAAGCATGGGTGGTGAATGTTGCAACAAGGAGAAGGCTGGAGGCAGTGGAGATGTCGTGTCTGAGGGCAATGTGTGGTGTGAATATAGTGTAGAAAATCCGTAGTTTGGAAATTAGAAGGATGATTACCAAAACTACTATCTAGAGGGCTGAGGAGGGGTTGTTGTGGTGGTTTTGACATGTGGAGAGGATTTAACAAACTAGAATGAGTTCGAGAGAGTATAAATCTGAAGGGGAGGGAAGGCAGGGTAGGGGTCGGCCTATGGAAGGTTGGAGGGAGGGGGTAAAGGAGGTTTTGTGTGAGAGGGGCTTGGACTTCCAGCAAGCATGCGTGAGTGTGTTAGATAGGAGCGAATGAAGACAAATGGTTTTTAAGACTTTATGTGCTGTTGGAGTGTGAGCAAGGTAACATTTATGAAGGGATTCAAGGAAACCGGCAGACTGGACTTTAGTCCGACCTGCCAGACATATAGTAGGTTGGTAGACAGCAATCGCCCAGGGAGGTACTACTGTCCTGCCAAGTGGGTGTAAAATGGAAGCCTGTAATTGTTTTACATGATGGTAGGATTGCTCGTGTGTTTTTTCTGTCTCATAAACATGCAAGATTTCAGGTACATCTTGCTACTTCTACTTACACTTAGGTCACACTACACATACATGTACAAGCATATATATACACACCCCTCTGGGTTTTCTTTTATTTTCTTACTAGTTCTTGTTCTTGTTAATTTCCATTTATCTCCATGGAGAAGTGGAATAGAATTCTTCCTCCGTAAGCCATGCGTGTCATAAGAGACGACTAACATGCCGGGATCAAGAGGCTAGTAACCCCTTCATCTGTATATGTTAATAAATTTAAAAAAGAAACCTTTTTTCTTTTTGGGCCACCCTGCCTGGGTGGGATACGGCCAGTTTGTTAAAAGAGGAAAATAATATATATGAAGTTTGTATTACTACCATTTTCACCTGCTTTGTTGCTCCCAGGTTCTTTTAAGATACATGATTGTGCTTCATTGTTTACTTTGTTTAGGGCTAACAGTGTATATTGACAACCATTCATGATTAATGCATCTGAAAGAATTTGGGGAGCCACAAAGCAGACAAAAATGGTAGAAATGCAAACTATTTCGATATGAAGCTAGAGTTGAAGTTTTGTTTAAAGAACTAGTTAGTATACCCTTTCAAGTGAACCATATTGACTTTGGATCCCTAATTTCTACTACCACCAGTGAACCTCATCCAATCCTACTACCTCCACTACCTACCTACCACTACTTCCTCTTCTCCATCTCTTGTTCCCACCCTTTTTTTTGCTCGCCTTTATATATACTGGCTTAGGTTCAGTGCTTACATTGTTGATAATAATAGTAATAATCTTTATTTCTACAAGCACATGATACAACCTATACATACCATAGATGACATCAGTGACATATAAAGAAAACCCCTGGTTATGCAGAGTATTTTGGATGCGACCCCCACCATTCACCTAACACCCAGGTACCTACTTAATGCTAGGTGAACATGGGCTGCAGGTGTCTTAAGGAAACACGCCCTAATGTTTCCACCTGTACCGGGGATCGAACCACGGACACTACCAACATAGCTACGGGACTGATGATGATGATTGTATAAAGAAATGTAACTGACAAAGATCAGTACAAGCAAAACTTTTAATCATGATCACTTACAAAGATGCAACAAAGAAAATTACATTTTAAGGACTATAATCACAAAAACATCTACAATTTAAGTATTATCAATCACAAAAACAAACTACAATTTAAGCATTGAGATTCACACAATCAGGTTAGGTAAGGTTCGTCAGGAAATAGGACAAGTGTTTCGTGACGTGGGTCTTAGACGATGACCCGCCATTGGAGCTTTTGGTCATCTGACCGAGGCCTTCCGCTGGCTTACCAGTCCACCCCTTTAAAAATCATGGTCAATTATAACCATTTTTACTTTTTTCACAACATCAACTACAATTTTAGGCTTCCAGCAGGTTATTAGAGAGGAAAGTCTCACATCAATCATAATAACATATTTACATTTCTCTTTCAGCAGTTGTCAGAGTAAGTATTTGCTTCTCCTTGAGTACTCGAGTTCTTCCTTGACGAGTCGATGAGTGTATGCCAGGACACTCAGCCAGCTCTGTTTAATGAAACAAAAGATTAAGACATTAGTTAACTTTTTTCTTTTTTACTCAACGGCTGCCTCCTGTGAAGGCACGGTGACCAGAAGAAGAAAACACATTCACCATCATTTATTCAAACACTGTTTTCCAGAACTTGAAGAATTAGACACAGTTACCCCACTGGGTAACTTTATAAAGATATCCAGAAGTTGCATGTGTCTAATTCTTTATCTTTTTGGTACCGTACACCATATATGTGCAATATAAATATTGTATATGCCCGAGTGTAGATACAAGTTACAAGGCTATTTTTACCCCCAAAAGTACAATTTATTTATTCACGGATAAGATTTTTGAAGGATTAAATCTATACTCTGATTAACATTCAGAAGAGTATTGACCTGTGTTCTTTCTTGAGGTTGCTAGTGTATTCTGAGTGAAAGTGCTACGTAGAATAAAGAGGAACAAAACCTTGACTGGAACAATGCATACATGACCCGAACACAGGAGAGTGAAACATATGGCGATGTTTCGGTCTTACTTGGGCCAAGTCGTACCAAAACGTCATCATGAGTTTCATTTTCCTGTGTTCGTGTTATTTGTACAAGTACTCCCTCAAGGGAGGTTCCTTTACGCTGGTGTGAGGGGCTCTTGATCTAGGGGAATTGGATCTGTGCTCCAGTTCCCTGAAATGAGCCTGAATGCCTTCCATTCCCCCATAGGGGGGATCCCTATGGTGAATCCCTCACTATCCTAGGCTATCCCCCACTATGCTAGGCTAAATCACTATCCTAAGCTATACCACACTATCCTAGGCTATCCCCCACTATCCTGGGCTATCCCACACTATCCTAGGCTATTCCCCACTATCCTTGGCAATCCCACACTATCCTAGGCTATTCCCACTGTAATTGGATTTCTCACACTATCCTTGGCTATCCCCCACTATCCTAGGCTATCCCACACTATCCTAGGATATCCCACACTATCCTAGGATATTCCACACTATCCTAGGCTATCCCACACTATCCACCACTATCCTAGGCTATCCCACACATTCCTAGGCTATCCAACACTATCCAAGGCTTTTCTACACAATCCTAGGCTATCCCACACTATCCTAGGATATCCCCCATATCCTAAGCTATTCCACACTATCCTAGGCTATCCCCCACTATCCTAGGCTATCCCCCACTATCCTAGGCTATCCTACTCAATCCTAGGCTATCCCACACTCTCGAAGGCTATCTCTCACTATCATAGGATATCAAACACTATCCTAGGCTGTTCCCTACTATCCCTTACTATCCTAGGATATCCCCCACTACCCTAGGCTATACCCACGATCCTAGGCTCTCCAACACTATCCTAGGCTATCACACACTATCCTAGGTTATCCCACACTTATTCTTGGCTATCCCACACTATCCTAGGCTATCCCACGCAATCCTAGGCTATCCCACGCAATCCTAGGCTATACATCACTATCCTAGGCTATCCATCACTATCCTAGGCTATCCATCACTATCCTAGGCTATCCCTCACTCTCCTAGGCTATTCAACACTATTCTAGGCTATTCCCCACTATCCTAGGCTATCCCCACTATCCTAGGCTATCCCCCACTATCCTAGGCTATTCCCCACTATCCTAGGTTATCCCCCACTATCCTAGGCTATCCCACACTATCCTTGGCTATCCCTCACTATCCTAGGCTATCCTCCACTATCCTAGGCTATTCCACACTACAATAGGATATCCTAGGCTTTCCCGCACTATCCTATGCTATCCCCCCACTGTCCTACGCTAGCCCCCACTAACGGAGGCTGCCCCACACTGTCCTAGGCTATCCCTCACTATCCTAGGCTATCCCTTACTATCCTAGGCTCTCACTATCCTAGGCGATCCCACAATATAATAGGATATCCTAGGCTATCCCGCACTATCCTAGACTATCCCCCACAGTCCTAGGCTAGCCCCCACTATCCTAGGCTGTCCCACACAATGCTAGGCTATCCCCCACTATCCTAGGCTGTCCCAAATTATCTTAGGCAATCCCTCACTATCCTACGATATCCCCGTCTATCCTAGGGTATGCCACACTATCCTATTCTATCCCTCATTATCATAGGCCAGCCCCCACTATCCTAGGCTATCCCGATATCCTAGGCTAACCGGCACTATCGTAGGCTATCTCGAACTGTACGAGGCTATCCCTCACTATCCAATTCTATCCCCCACTATCCTATTCTATCTCACCATACTAGGCTGTCCCCCATTATCCTAGGCTATCCTCCACTATCCTAGGCTATCCCACACTATCCTAGGCTATCCCCCACTATCCTAGGCAATCCCTCACTATCCTAGGCTATTCCCTACTATCCTATGCTATCCCACACTATCCTAGGCTATTCTCCACTCTCCTAGGCTATCCCCCACTTATCCTAGGCTATCCCCCACTATCCTAGGCTATCCCCCACTATCCTAGGCTATCCCTCACTATCCTAGGCTATCCCACACTATCCTAGGCTATCCCACACTATCCAAGGATATCCCCGTCTAATAAGATATCCTAGGTTTTCCCGCAATCTCCTATGCTATCCCCCACTGTCCTAGGCTAGCCCCCACTAACTGAGGCTGCCCCACACTGTCCTAGGCTATCCCCTACTATCCTAGGCTATCCCTCACTATCCAAGGATATCCCCGTCTATCCCCCAATATCCTAGGCTATCCCCCAATATCCTAGGCTATCCCCCAATATCCTAGGCTATCCCACACTATCCTATTCTATCCCCCATTATCATAGGCTAGCCCCCACTATCCTATGCTATCCCACACTATCCTAGGATATCCTAGACTAACCGGCACTATCATAGGCTATCCCTCACTATCCTATTCTATCTCACCATCCTAGGTTGTCCCCCATTATCCTAGGCTATCCTCCACTATCCTAGTCTATCCTCCACTATCCTAGGCTATCCCACACTATCCTAGGCTATCCCCCTATCCTACGCAATCCCTCACTATCCTAGGCTATTCCACTTTCCTATATTTACACACTATCCCGGGTATTCCCCCTCTCCTAGGCTATCCCCCACTATCGTATTCTATCCCACACTGTTCAAGGCTAAGCCACCTACTCCTAAGCTATTCCACAATATCCTAGGCGATCCCACACTATAATAGGATTTCCTAGGCTATCCCGCACTATCCTAGGCTGTCCCCCACTGTCCTAGGCTGTCCCAAACTATCTAGGGTTTCCCCTATCCTGGTGTCCATTCCCAGGTTTTTCCACTTTCCTA